>VZTM01024260.1:0-59096 GCA_013400555.1 Jacana jacana | reverse complement strand
GGCAACGAAACTGGTGAAAGGCCTGGAGAATAAATCTTATGAGGATCGATTGAGGGAGTTGGGATTGTTTAGTTTGAGGAAGAGGAGGCTGAGGGGAGACCTCATCACTCTCTACAACTGCTTGAAAGGGCATTGTAGGGAGGTTGGTGCTGGTCTCTTCTCACGGGCAATGAGCAACAGAACAAGAGGGAATGGCTGCAAGCTGCAGCAGGGTAGGGTTAGGCTTGACATTAGGAAAAAATTTTTCACAGAGAGAGTGGTCAGTCAGTGGAATCAGCTGCCCAGGGAGGTGGTGGAATCACCATCCCTGACTGTGTTTGAGAGTAGATTAGATGTGGTGTAGGGGAGAACTTGTAGAGTAGGGCTGATGGTTGGACTTGATAATCCCATGGGTCTCTTCCAACCTGAATGATTCTATGATTCTATGATCATGCAGAAATGTTATTTAGCCTTTCTTTTTCAAGATCCTCACCAGCATAAATGTCTGTCTGGAAAGTGCCTTTAATGCATACTGACTGTGTGCTGATGAGGAGGAAATATCCAAAGTACATGTAAAAATGCGCCTAACTCCATATATTAAATGTCAAGAAATCCCATTACTCAGCTGGCTATTCTACCCCTGTTTGCAAAACAGTGCCAGCAAAAAAACTAGACATTTAATGACCATCTTAAAATTTTGCAGTTGCTGCACATTGTCCCCAACAGAAAGATTATTTAATAATGATACTTTGTGCATCTTACTCTAAAGACTGTTTTTTGTAAATACTCAGCATTTTCCACTGAGATCTTTGGATTATCTGGTCCTTCTAATTTTTTTATGATATGCCTGAATTTCAGGAAAAAGATTACCTTCTAGGAGTGTATTGTCAGCCTCCATTTTTTCATTGTTTAAGCTAATCTGTATAACTTTAAAACATCATTCTTAATAGCATGCTTTTCTTTGTTCTTTTTCTAACTTTGCTGCTGCGACAGAAGAAGTGTCTGCGAGGATAGTACAAGTAGTAACAGCTGAAGCTGTAGCAGTCCTGAAAGGTGAACAGGAAAAAGAAGCCCAGCACAAAGATCAGCCTGGACCACTACCTTTAGGTAAAGCAAGACAATGAATGTTCAAAGTGTCCTGCCTGCAAATATTGTATGTATGTGTGTGTATTCCAAAAAAAAAAACGCTGGATAATTGCTGGAACTACTTAATAATAGCAGTATCCTTGTTGCCTCGGTTCTTCATGGTCCTGTGACTGTCTCATCCCCTGTTTGCCTAGCAGCAGTTCTCCATATAGTTTCTGGCTCCTGAGCAGCACAGCTGTGAATGTAGTTGGTGGTAGTGGTTTTATTGTCATGTTTGGTGGGACCCAGCAGTTCTCAGAGCCTCTTTGCGTTCAGTCATGTACTATGTAAGAGAGAATGCTTGATGTCTGAAGGGGAAAAGATTAGAGGACGGGCATATAAAAAGCAAGTGAGGCTTTCCTGGTTGGGTGTAGCTACTCAAAAAGATGAAGGAGGAACAGAACATAGTGGGTGAGGGTGGGAGAGGGGTCAACAGCCAGGCAGGGTGAGGAGAGATTGTGGGAGAGGGAGTTACATGTTGTAGAAGCAAATGCCAGTGGCCCAGACTGGTGATGGTACCGCTGCCACTAGTCCATGCTGCGGCCCCATCCTGCTGCTCTCTCCTTTATGAAATGTTTCACTGATATAGAAATGTATGTCTGTGTATATATGTGTGCATAAAGAAAAAAGTAACTATACACCCATTTGTACCTACAGTGCTTCCTCCCTGCCAGAAAACTTCAGAAGTTGCTCAAAACATGTACAACAAAGGCCAGAGAAAGGCCATACTCTCTCCCGAGATGGGGCAAGTCTTGCAAGCCTGCCCCAGGATAAGCTCTGTGTACTGAGCACACGTGTGTCCTGATCAAATGAGAATAATGCCTTGTGGTATTTTCCCCACAGACACTCTGCTTTCTTTGGTACAGCAGTTAGACCCTGCTTAGGAATGAATTAAAGTCAATGAGCAATTAAGAATATTTGTTGGAAATTTGTTTCCCAAGGTCTTTTGCTTCATTGAACTAATTTTGAACTGCATCGGGGAGATGTGTTGCTTGGTAATTCCCTTCTTTACAGAGACTCAATTTCACATGAAAGACTCCACTTCTGCAAAACACTTCATACATACTTAAGCACAGATTGCTTCACTGGGGCCTGGGTGAGGCAAAACAGGTTTCCAGTTCCATCAAGTTAGATAAGACATTTTAAAAATATTGTGAGAAGTTTGTCTTCAGTGAGCAACTGTCAGTGGTACAGTTCCTGTGGGCAGTGACTGTTAAATAAGTGCAGGTAGAATTGCATTGTGACTGTGTCCCTGGACAGCACGTCTTAAGGACAAGTCACATAAGGGTCTCTTCCAAACTATACTGAAATCAATAGAAGGAGGCCTGACAAATTTTGCTAGGGCTTTGAAACTGGCCTTTCTATGCTTGGGAAGAAACCCTGAAGCAGGAACTGAGCTCTGCCCGTTGAGAGGTGCCATTTATAAGACAGATTTGTTAAAACAGATTTGCTACTTGTTACTCATAAAAAAACAACAAAAATTGATTAACCTCCAGTAGTACATGTTTTTAAAGAAAAAAAGAATTCTCAAAGTGATTGGTTTGGGATCAGATTAAGAGTTTATGCTGAGTTCATTTAAGAATTAGTTTGTTTAGGATTTCATCATACTTAAATTGAAATAATTAAAAAACATCATCCTTTGACATCTTTTGTATTTAGATAAGCAATATTTGCATGTATTCTGTGGTTAACCCTGAGCTCAGCAAAAGAAAAGAAAAAACACACACATAGAAAGGTTTTTTTTATGTGTATTCCAGGTAAATTGAAGAGTTTGGATGTCAGTTTCTGATAGTCAGCGTGAATTTATAAAATCCGCCTTGCTCAGATGCTTTATTGTTGTTGCCTTGGGTGACTGAAGGTTTTCTAAGTGGCAGTACAGGAACAGGTTGCCCAGAGAAACTGTGGATGCCCCATCCCTGGAAGTTTTCAAGGCCAGGCTGGCTGGGGCTGTGAGCAACCTGCTCTAGTGGGAGGTGTCCCAGCCCATGGCGAGGGAGTTGGACCTTGATGGCCTTTAAGGTCCCTTCCAACTCTAACCATTCTATGATTCTGTGATTCTAAATATGAATTAAAAGATAATTTTGTACTTGATTTTTGTATTGTACCCTGTGACCAGAATTTTGAAAAGAAATCATGCCATCTGAAGGAGAATAAATTTCTTTTATTTATAACTTTAAAAATCCATGTATTCTAAAAGGATCTCCCTGAAAACCTACTAGGCACGAGTCTCCATTGAATGATTCTCTCAGCTGGGCAGAACAGGCTGACTGCAGTTTGTATCAAGCATTGATCTTCCAGGAATTAATTGTTCTGTCTCATTTTCACGTTTGATTTCTAGCAGTTGAAGAGTCAGCCAACCTGCCTCCTTCCCCACCTCCATCACCAGCTTCTGAGCAGACGGGAGCTCTAGAGGAAGGTAAGGGTCTCCTGGATGTTGCAGTGCAAGCTGTCAGCAGAGGGATTAGATACGAATCTAAAGGATGGGGGAAGCAGAAAATGGAGATACACTGTCTGCACTTTCATGTGAAAAGTTAAGGCGTTCCCCAGCAATAACTCACCATCTGCAATCCAACTGCAATGCATGGATGAGATAGACATATATGCACAGAGGTAACCAACAGGACGTTAAGTACATCCATATTAAAGAGAGATAAGATGCTCACCTTTTTATCTGTTATATGCAATATGAGCCAAGATGTCTGCTGTCTCAATGTCGTCACAAAAACTATGATTCAGTATGGGTCTTCTTTTTTTAGTATTTGTTTGGCTGCTTTTTTAATTACCATTAACTTTGGGTTTGGAATCTTAAATGCATGAAAGCAAGGAGATTCAGAGTTGGATCGTTTCTTTGGGCTTCAACCTTTAATTCATGCTTCAGTGCTTGCATGTATTGCAGGATCCATACATAGAGTGCAGGAGTCAAATTCTAGTCTCAAAGCAAATTTCTGTTCCATTCTGCACAATGAATGTTCAGTTTCAGTAGCCCACAACCACTACATTTTCCTCCTGCTAAAATACCCTTCAGCAAAGAACTTAAGCATTGACTTCATTTTAATCAGAGGTCTAAATACCAGTTTAGACTAATACCAAGTTGTCACAATGATAAGCATGTGCGTCACTGTTTTGTTCAACAGAAGTTGACTGCTGCATCAAGGCCATCAGTATAGGGAAACAGCAGTATGTTAAAACTGATAGCATGTGGATTTGAGGGAAGAATTTGGGTTCAGAATCTCCAGGGAACTGTCAGTTGAACTCTGCCATTTTTATGTGTCCATGTATTTCCTTCTTGGATTTTCTTTTAGCATTTTGCCTTTCCTTGTGTTAAATAAGTGCATGAAAATAATTTCTTACCATCTGCTGAACAAACTTTGTTGGTATTTTAACACAGAGCCTCTATTCATTTTGCAAGTGGACGGTTCCTACTTCAGGTGCTAGTATGGTCTGACTCTCAATTTATCAGGACACTGCAATTAGGCATATTCCATCCTGCCATCATTTTTCAGATACTGCAAATATAGGCTGTATTAACAAGAACATTTGTCAGTCCACTGTACTGGAAATACCTACTGGATGCAGTTAGTAACCAATAGGGAAAAAAAATAATTAATTGATTGTTGGTAGTTTTTTTGTTTAAAACATCTGCTTGTTGTTTGTTTGAAAAGTAGTACAACAGTTCCTTGACGCATTGCTTTGAAAAGGAATCTAGTAGGGCATTAGCAAAGGCTTTTAGAATTGTTACCGGGGTTTTACCACTATTTTAAAATATATAGTTCACTTGACTAATTCAGCATATGCTTTTTCATTTCAATAAAGGGCTTGTTCTTCTGCTTCAGGCCAATGTCAAGATTCTTACTTCATACAGTCTTAGTTGAGGATTAGCTCTGCATACTGGTTGTATCAGCAGTATTTTTTATACGTATTTTAGGATTTTATAAAGTGCTTATATTGATTACTTGACAGGAGGCTGTAGATTCTTCCCTAAGCGAATGGAAACCATTTTGCTGGTTGCATTAACACAAGAAGGTGGGAAAACACTATACAACTTGAGGTTGTTATCAACTAGCAGACTCGGCTGTTCCCAGTTGTGGGTATGACTCAGCAAGTCACTTAACATAGGTGTTTTTCTCTTGCCTTGCATGTAGAATTCAGTTAATGTAATAGCACACACTCACCTACCCTGCAAAGCTGTTGCAAGGACTGAAAGGTCAGTGTTTGGAAGATGTTTCGATGATGTACACAATTCCACCATTTTTAAAAATGTTCAAATAACTTCCTTTAACATTACTCAAAAGAGACTTTTTCAAGACAAGATATTGATTGTGCAGATGGCCTGTATAAATCCTAAAAGTGTAGGGTTATAAGGGAAGCATGGACAGAAATCAACTGCTGAGTCATCGATGAACTCTGCTGGAAGCTTCTTGTTTATGTTTAGCTCTGAAACTGGAGCTCACACTATACAGTTGGTTGATGAACGGAAGGAAGTTTTTGAAAAAAAATTCACCAGAAGTAGATGGTGCTTTTCCCTAAAATGGCAGTGTTGTCAATTCAGTGTAGTTAATGGCAGTAAAAATTGTGTGTTCGGCTCCATATTAGAAGATGCCGTCCTTATTTTCTGTGGGTAAGTTGAGCTTTTGCTGACTTGAGTGAGCCAGACCTGTCATTTTTATTCAGGCAAAGCTCCCATTCGGAAGAGTTTGCCTCAGTAGGGTTTGACCCACTTTTACTGTACCTGTTTAAACCTTCACATCCCTATACCATCTGGCTATGCATCATCCTCATGCACCTTTACATTGTCTGTCTGTCTTTCTGCTCAGTAGAATATAATGTATTTAACCCAGTTCTACAGTTGTTGAACAAAAAAACCTGAAAGCGTGGTGTGTGTATCTACCTCAGGCCTCCTTTTTTCCCCCTACTCTTAGAACGTTTTCCTAATGCACTTGTCAGTGTGTGTTGCATTTCTCTGAATCCAAAAGAGACTTCCTTCAGTCATAGTAGGAAGGAAATCACTGTTGTAGACATGACAAAGGTGGATGTGGCCAGCCATGCAGCAAATACAAATTAAAAAAAAAAAAAAGGTAGAAAAGACAGAGGTTTGTGGGTCAAGTGTATTTCATGAGAGAAAGGAGCCAGTGGATGTAGAGTTCTCTTTCATTTGGCTGCAGAAAAACATTCAAATGAGCCTCTTCCTTTTTACTGCTGCAGAAGGTAAGATAACTAATTTGTCTTATTGAAATTATTTCATTTATTTCAACTATAGTAACATAATTTTGCTCAGGAAATGAAGTTTTCCCTAGCAGTGTCTAATCCTTTTGTCAGTTGTATCTGGTCATGCAGGGCTGATGTGATATTCTCTTGCCAACTTAGCATTTCTTTTGTGTTCTGCACCTTTTGACAATGGTCAGCTCTGTCTTTATGGCAAAAATTTTCATGTTACAAGATAGAAGGATGCCTTTGATGGACTGCCTTCCATTTTGAAATACGCATTTCAGATTAGGCTTTATACACCAAATTAGAATATTTTGCAAACTGAAAGGCACCAAGTGTCCTATAAAAATGGATCTACTTACAGTGAAAATTACTTCTTGAAGGGTATTTTCAAAAGATACCTGGAAGCTAAAGCACAATTAGCATTTGTGAGAAGTGATTTTAATCTTGGACTTTAGAATACATTGGGGATTTTTCCTGTGCTTTGAGATGAAAAAGAACTATTAGAAGAGACTTAAATACCAAAGAAAGGATTTTTAGTGGTGCCAAAATAAAAGCATATCCTCCTTTAAAGACATCATTATCCTGTTAATGAAATTATCTGCAATAATTTTGAAAATATCTTATTAAAACTGATAGATAAACAATGTAAATATGTAATAGCCACAAACATAACAGCCCCAAACAATACTAGACTTTGCACTCCTAATGATTTTGGACCATCACAATAATATGTATTAAGCATTTTTGCTGTTGTCAGTCCCTGTTGTTTTAAGGAGCCAGAGGCAGGGCCTGTATTTTCTTGCCTGCAATCCATTTAGAGCCTATGAAGATGGAATTTTCAGCCATGTGTGCATCCGTATAGAGAAGTCCTGAGGTTTCATCTTCACTCTTAGCGATACATTTTACTTCTGAAGGGCCCTTGGATAAATACAGCCCAGAGCTGGAAGGAGAACCTTCTGTTTTGCACACCCCCCTCCTCCATGTTCTGCTTCTGACTGTATCAACCTTCTGTTAGTTTCTCCACAACGTCCCAGTTCCAGCAGAAGACATGGCAAGGCGACTGTGTCAACCGTTTCCACTCTTGTCCACAGCAATACATGGACTAGTGGGAGGGCACCCTGCAAAGAAGCAGGAGTTGTAGTTTTGAATCTTCTCAGGTTTAGGAAGGAATTGATTCCTGATCTCTTGCATCTTGAGACATGTCCTCACCCCATGTAAGTAGACTTTTGCAAACTATAAACCCTCCAGATCTGCCACTGACTTTTGTAGAGCTTCTGTGGAGAAGGAGCCTGCGAGCTCAGCATTGCAAGTAGATCAAGATGTTTCCCTGCAACCTTGCTGCTGGCTCTTAAGTACTAGGGAACATGGAAAGCTCAAGATCAAACCTGTCTTTAGCATTTCTTATCTGCTCTGGAGAGCTTTCTGCTTGGCGGAGACAGGTTGCCAGCTTATCTTTCCAGACCTACCTCTTTTAAGCAGCCATAAGCCCTTGCATCTGGAGTGTGGATTCCGCTACTAGAGTGCAGCAACTAAACTGTCAGTGGTGCAGGCATTCCTTATACCCTGAAGGAATTGTGAGAACTGTTCTCTTGAACTAAGTTCCGTGGGTGGTATTTGTGTATGTGCATAGGTGCATGTAGCCTACCTTCAGCCTCAAGGCTGTAATGGAATCTTAAATGTGGATAATCTTCCTTTTGCAGCATAATGATACGTATTGGAGCTCCTAACAGAGATTGCTGTGAGAGGGGAAAAAGGTGGTTAGGGGCTTTTCTGGTTGTTTAAATGTTACTTAATGGGAAAAGAAGAAAGTAGGGAATTCTGAAATAGATATAATGGGAAGTAAAACCTCAATTGACTAATGTGTAAGCTGGTTCGTTGCTTTTTAATTAAAGGACTTTTCAAAATTTACACTTTCAAGTATTTCACCTGTTGACTGTGAGGGATACAACTGTGTTGTGAGACTTCAGCGGTTTTTAGTACAGCCAGTCAGCTGCACGCCGTCTGTGACTATCAGCGGGAGTTGTGAGACGCTGTTTGTTTACAATAGCTATTCCTCTAAAGAACAAGTGATTGAAATTCACTTACTCTAACCGTTGTTTTCCGGTGTTCATAAGCAACTGTAGGAAATGCCACATAGGTGGCCCATGTGTTAAAATGCATGGCTCCTCATTCCTCCACCCTGGATTAACCTGTAGCCTGGCTGATTTCCTCCACTCTGCAGTGTGACCTAGTGGCTAGAGTCACAAGTGCATGTGTCCATCCTGTCTTGTCTTTTCTTTGTCTGTCTGTCTGTCCTGCAGTTTTTGTCTGTGTGTGTCTATTTGTAGATGAAGGGGCGGAGGATAAGGTGGGACCGCTACACCACTGCCCAGGCTGTGGGCCTGCTGCCAGCAGGGAGTGGCGTAAACAGCTGACCCCCTCCATTTCAGTGTCTGTGCCCGATGATGAACCCTACAATTCGGATGAGGAGTACTATGAACATCCTTTGTTCAGCTCAGAGTGGACTGGCTCTAGTACCCGTCCCAGTGCCACAGTGAAGAGCACAGTGGTCTTGTTGGGCCATGATGAAGGTGAACTGAACATGGTCCCATTTTGTTCCTCTTCCCCTCTACCCACCTGCCATCCATTCCATTATATATGTGCCTGGGATTGCTGCTTTCTGGGGAGGGAAACCTGATTGTGTTTTCTTCCCACGTGGAAATGATGCCCCTCCAGAGTCTCTCCATCTCAAAGTGAAGCTGCAGCGTGAGCAATGAATGCAATTTTGGGGTCAGCAAAACCTTGGTTCCTGCTTATATCAGGGCCCTGATCTGCTGGCCTGGCTTAGAGCAGAAGCAAAAGGAGCAGCTATTTAAAAGAAGTGTAGGCTAATTTGGTTTTCGTGCCAAGGAATTACTGCCAAGAACAGCGTGCAAAATAGGCCAAAAGTTTGTTACTGGAGGTAAGCCAGTTGTTAACACAATGGAGAAAAAAAAACCATGTCTGTGCCAAAGATAGCAGCAGAAGGCCTTTAGTAGGCAGAGGAAATAATTTTTACCCCATTATCCAGAAGTATCTTCAGGCAGTATTGGGTTGTGCTTGATCTCCAGGTTTTTAACATCCAGTTAACATTTTGTCAGCTGACTGCAAAGAGGAAACAAAACTTTACTGTTAGTGTATTTCTGTACCCTCTTTTTCTATGGCCTGAGCACATCAGTATTATTTTATCAGTGTGGGTTACAGCAGAGTGAAATGGCTTTTGAGGAATCAGGGGAGAATCTGTTTCAGTGGCTAACAGTAACGCTGACTTCTTGAAGGCAAAATAGAGCACGTTTCATCTCACAGCATTGGACTGTGAGATGAATCTGTCCCAAGACTGTGAATCTTGGGATACAGAAGCTGAAGTTAAAAACAGTAGTGAATCCTCCTAAGGTTTGTGTCTCAGAAAGATGGAGATATATACCTGAAATTGCTCACTGGATCATTTCAAGAAAACTGGAGCTGTTCAGAATTAACAGGATAATACAGGCTAATGATGCAACAGCACCAGAAAGAAATCAGCGCTAATAATTGAAGATCATTAATGTCAGCATGTCTGCCTGCAGCTTAGGGGAGAAAGAAGACCACAGGAGTAGCATTACTATAGCTGGGTGCCTACATCTATCCTTAACAACACTCCTGGATTGGTTAATCCATGGGCAGCTTCCATTTCAGTTGAAAGTGTAAGATCTCAGAACATCTGTGAGGAAAACTAAAAGGGAAATAAGCTGGATCACCAGTGAAAAGATAGCCATTATGAAACAGCCCTCCTCACTTGCTGCCTGTAAGCAAGCAGTCTGCTTGGCATAAAAGAGTGCTGTGCAAAGGGAGTCTGTAGAATTCCTTCTTTAAATCAGGGGTAACTTTCTACTCGTGGCATTGTGTAAAGCGTCTCAGGAAATGGAGGTGTATACCAGAAATTGCTCTGAGTAAAATGAGAGGCTTTCCTTACATTTTTTTTTCATTGTAAAGGATGCACATACAAAACTGCATTAAGCTGGAAAAAGCGAAGCAAAGCAAGGTACTCAAGTCAGGGCCTCGTAGCTGGACAGGTGTTGTTCTGCCAGGCTGCTTTTACAACCTGCCCATGAGTAAGTATCCCTGTAACACTTAGGCATCAGTCTAGTTCCAATTCTGAATCTTCTGGCTTCTGTTCATTTAAGATACAGTATCTAACCTTATTTACATGTTTATATGTTATTAATAATGTGTTGTACTTGTGCTTTACATAGTGATATTTCCCCAGCCTTAAATAGCGTTTGTGTTCCTTAAACACTTCTTAAAGGCCAGAACTGAAGTGGATGGTTGATAGTCTGGTTTTAACTGGGCCAAACTCAGGAGAAAAATCAAGCCCTTGTACTTTAATACCAAGAGGCTGGATAAATCTGCTTCCACTTTCAAACCCACTTTGTTCTCAGTCTGATTCAGCAAAGTCCTTAAGTGTGAGGACACATTTTAAACCCAGGGGGTCATCAGGTTGATTCAGCATTGCTGCTCGTCAACTGCTTAAGCATGTTGCTGAATCAAAGGTTTTGCACTTAATCCTGAGTTTTTATCATAAGGGACTACTAGTGCACAGTAATATTCTGTCTGAGTAGCAATGGCAGGAGTACGGTCCGGAATGGAGACTGTTAGTCATTCTTCTGCCCTGGTGTAGGTAAAGACAACTCTTGCTACTACTATACTGCTCTGAAGAGGCCATTGCCTGAGTGATGTGTTTTAGAAATTCAGATGAACAAATACTTAAATTGCACTCATTGGGGTTTTTTTACTTAATTGTGGTGAGGAGCTTGGGGGCTAGTGGGGAAACAGAAAATGAATAATCCTCATGTTAAATCTGTGGTTTTCACATACAAAGTTCAGATGTTAGGCAGCCTAAGGGAGAAACTGTGTATAAACCTGCTCTGTGTAGGAGTCTTGGCTGAGTTCTTGGTGAAACCATTAGTTACCAGCTATGTATAAAGCTTATTAAGACTATAGAAGTGGATAAATATTTTACCAGATCCAGGATCCATGGGGTAGATTGATTTGCAGGCATTTAGCAGTCAGTATTGCCAAGGTCAGTGGAAAGAAATCAATGCCTCAAGCCTTCCTCCACCTCAACGAAATGTCTTGTCCCAGACTGAACAGTGCATTTATCAGAAAGATACCAGTGTACTTTGAGCTCATTGATGCATTGGTGTTGTCAAGGCCATCCATCATTCAATACCATCTCCATTTGCAATGAATATTTGACCCACAGTCATCTTTGGGAGAGATATACCTGTAAAACACTTCCAGCTCTCATTTTACAGCATAAACATGCTTTTCTGGGGGAGACAGATTTTTCTGGTTTGGTTTGTTTTTTTCCCTAAGGAAAATTCAGTTCCACAATGATTAAAATGGGCTGGTTAGTAGCAGTCCTTTGAGACACTTAAATCTAAAATGTTCAGAGCTGAAAGTGTTATGCAAAAGCAGTCCTGTTGAGCTGGCTGCTTGGTGTTTACTGTTGGTGTTCATGTCACCTCCTTTTTCCATCTGCAAGAAGAAGAACCAGTAGAGAGTCCGATGGCTGTGGAAGTGAAACCTGCTACTCTTCCTGGGAATCAAGTGGGGAAAGAGCATGGGCCCACTCAGCCTTTGGACCAGGCAAAGGGCCTCTATGAGGGTCAGTCGGAATCTGGTTTGGAGACCAAAGTCTGTTGTGAAGACAAAGTGCCAAGTGTGGCATCCAGCAGGGACAGTGTAACCATTCTGGCGGTAACACCCCTGAAAGACACCTCCCCTTCCTCAGCTGAGGAAGGTGTGTCCTCCTTAGGTTTGCATGTGTATGCTGCCGGTGAATCCTTCTCCAGCTTTCTCCAGTGCTTTCCAAGGCTGTTTCATTTCCTGTTCTTCCCATTTATTTGTATGACTGCTCTTATTATGCTTGAAGAGTGTGTAGCAGATGATATGATTGCATAGGTGCTGTATGACAACATGGTTTCCCACCGCTGTGGCTGAATCCCGGTGTTTTTACTTTGCCATGATAAAATGCGCTTTGCAGCTAAGCTGATTCCTCTGCGTAAGCCTTTTTCCCTCATCTCAGATGTGTTTGCCAGTCACATTGCTAATCTATGTATATTTTTTCTTTTTGGTGCAGAGATTCATCTGCTTTGCTTTCAAAAAGTAGATTTATTGACTTTGACTACGATATAATGAGCCTTAAACTGTAGAAATGTTTTCATTTGCAGCGTGCAGGTTTTTTCTTTGGTTGGGTGGGGTTTTTGTTTTGGCTTGTTTTGGGTTTTTTATGTGTGCTTAAATGCATTCTGGTTTAGCTTCCCTAAAGCTATTGCTTCTTATGTCATATCCTTGCCATTCATTGCAGTCCACCCCTCCTCTCCTCGACCATTGCCAGAACTCTGATTTTTTGTGTCTTACCTTACTACAAATCTTTAACCCTGCTGGAGTGCCTTGGTTAGGCAAAACCTCTATCACTTCCACTGGAATGTTTGCCTTCATAGTGAAGTTTAGGATTGAGTGCATAGGGTGAAGTTCTGGTCTACTCTCTGAACAAAATATTTATTGCAATTTATTCTCTTTCAGTATGTAAGAACTAGGCTTCAGGATTTTCCTTTTAATGGTACTTCTCTTCAGCCAGCACAACAAGGTGTAAAGACACATTATATGGGGTAGTGATGTACCCATTCAATCCCTGGCTAAGAAATGCTGCATTTGAGAGGCTGGCGTTGTGGCTGGCCCAGCTAAAGATTATGAAGTTCCTTTGGCGGTCAGAATATGTTTTGATACCATTCATATTGTTCATTTGCACTATAGCAAGATGCACAGTAGGATACCTAAAGAAAGTCAGTAATTATTTAATTTCTGTGAAATGAGGATGACATCACCTTGATGGCCATGTTTTTACGCCTCATAGAGTTTGCAAGTAAGTCACCAAAGGTAAAAACATAAAGGAGAAAATTTGCTATAGTTGACCTCTGTTTTTTATACCTGTAGAGTTTAGAGTGGCAGTTGCATTTTGACTATATATTAACATAAGCAGCTATTTCAAGAATGGCCAATATTTTTATATTAATTGTTGTAAAGAATTCAGATTCATCAGAGCAAAAAGATGGGTTCAGGGATTTTAAATCAGAGATGAGGAGATTCAGAGTTGGCCCAATGCTTGTTATAACACACTTTAGAAAAAAAACCCGTAATTTTTTTTTTTACACATCACTGCAGAAAGTTTTGCCACATTCTGCAGTATCTGTTTTCATATTTTCTGTAATAGGAAGTTTTCCATATGATAGCAATCAGTATTTTCCAAAGAATATTAAAAAAGAACAAGCTACTAATTATTAACAGAGTGTGTATAAAAGAACTTAACTAGGTATTACTCCCTAAAAGTATAGTGGCAGACTGTAAGAGTAGCATTTTTAGTTTCAAATTAACTTAACTAGGGCCTGATCTACAGTCATTGGAACATGCCAAGTCTTCTTTGACTTCAGTTATAGCTGAAGCTGGCTGGCCATTTTGAAGACCAGACCTTCAAGATCTAGGGCAATTACTAGCTCTGTTGCTGATTTACACACACTGATGCCATGACAGCAGTGATATTTTGTCATTTATCAAACAGTAAATATCAAAAGTTGGTACAACTGAAAAAACAACCTCTTCTGACACTTGAAAATCTTTTGTGTGCATTATTTCTGTATTTAGGCTGCATGTAGAAGAAAAAAGTAAAATAGATATAGAAATGTATAACTATGTATGTTTTAAATGTCAGCAACATACAAAGATACTGCTAATTTGACTTAATCTTGCAGAGTTTACTAACCCAAAACTAACCCAAATTAGAGTCCAGCAAAGCATAGCAATGAAGTGAGGATTACTTGTGGTTTTACAGTTGTTTACAAACCATGCAGATGAGGAATTCACACGAAATCATCTCATTTCAGTGGTCACATATTTGTGTGTGTACAACTCACATTTTCACTATAAAACCTCATATATTGAAAGGAAACTAGGGTTTAACACTTTAAAGCAGATTTCTAGGTGGAAGGCCTTGCTGCATGTTTGCATCTTTCTCCCTCTCCTTTCCATCTTTCATACCAAGATGTTGTTATAAGCCACATGACTGCCTGCCTTTAAGTGCTTTAAATAATTTTGTTATAAAACCCAAACAAACTACTTCAGGTTTACTTGCAGCCACGAAGATGGAATTCCGTGTCCAGGAGGGCGCACGCCCTTTTACAGCAGAACCATTGGACACAAAGCCACATGAATCTGTGAAAGACAGTAAGACTGGTGAGCAACCTAAACATGATGCCTTAGTTCCACAGCCAGCAAAAACAGAGGATATAGATAAAACGAGCAAAGACAAAGAAAAAATGCCTTCACCTCTATCAGAACAGATCTTAGAAACAGAATCACAAAAGAAAAGGGAAGCCAGTTTTGCAGAATCTGCTGCCCAGCCTCCTGCTTCTCAAGAGCAAAAGGACTTGTTCTCTGAACTGCCTAAAGGGAACAAAACAGAGGAAAGGGCTGCAGATGTGCCCTTATCATCCAACCAAGTTATGTCTATGAAGATTACAGACAACCTTAAAGATGTCCAAGATCTTGCTATGAGCCACAGTGAAAGTTCTTTTTTGCCCTCAGAAGCTGCAGAAGCAGCCAAAATTGAACTTCCCTCAGGCCCGTCTCCCACTGTCCCCCAGGAACTTCCACTCAAAGACAGTCCCAAAACAAAACTGGAACCCACTGACCAACTGTTTGCCAAAGATCTCACTAAAGATGAACAGACCCACAGAGACAGGTCACTAGCTCTGCAAGAAGTCTCAGCAGTAACTGTAGATGGCTTGAAAACACCAAGCACCCAGAAAATCCCTCCATGGGGGGAGGAAAAGGACATGACCAAGGATGAGAGTGATGAGGAAGAAAGGTATGACTTCTATGATAAAGGGGAGGCTCGAATATTAGATGATGGTAAATTTACCACAAAACCTGAAGTTAAGACACTTTCCCTAGACAAAGCAGATTTTGAGAAGGATGATGAAGCCAAAAAGTCACCTGATAGTCTCAAAGCAGAAAAAGAAATGGACCAAAGTGGGCTCCCAGTAGCAGTAGACATGAAAAAGGAGGTCCAGCCAACGACACAAGTACCTCCAGCCAAGTTAAGCCATGAACTGACCCTTGAGAAAGCAGCAGAACACCCTGATACCACTCAGTTATCCAGAATAACTGAGAAAGCCCCCGAGGCACCAAGTTTAACCACTGACAAGACCCCTACTCTAGAACTTTCTCAAGAGAAAGATGTTAAAAAAGATACCAAGGAGGATAAGACAAGCATTTCAGCTCCTCATCAAATGAAAGAAGAGGAGGACCGATCAGGAATGTCAAAGTATTTTGAAACCTCTGCTCTGAAAGAGGAAGCCTTCAAAGCAGATGCTCTGAAACAAGGCAGTGATTACTATGAGCTAAGTGACACTAAAGAGAGTGTGTATGAGCCTTATCGGACAGATCGTCTGATACCTGAAGACAAAGAGGAAGAAGAGGAAGAACTACAGACAGAGTTGAATCAGCAACTGAGTGGGCCTACTCATGAAATAGGGTACAGTACCCTGGCTCAGAGCTATGCACCAGACAAATCTGAAGAACCAAGTTCTCCAACAGAAAGAATGTTCACTATTGACCCCAAAGTCTATGGAGATAAGAGAGAACTCCATAGCAAAAATAAAGATGACCTAACTCTGAGCAGGAGCTTGGGACTTGGGGGGAGATCTGCAATTGAACAGAGAAGTATGTCTATTAACTTGCCCATGTCCTGCCTGGATTCAATAGCTCTAGGTTTTAGCTTTGGTCGGGCACATGATCTTTCTCCCCTCGCTTCAGATATCCTAACTAACACTAGTGGAAGTATGGATGAAGGTGATGACTACTTGCCAGCAACCACACCAGCCTTGGAGAAGGCTCCCTGCTTCCCCATTGATAGTAGAGAGGAAGATGAGCACACTGAAGAAAAAGCAATGGCAGAAGAAAAAGTCCAGCCTGAGACCTTGGTCGAATCACCTTTCTTGGCCAAAGAATATTACAAGAATGGGGCTGCCCTGGCTCCTGACCTGCCTGAAATGTTAGACTTAGCAGGGACAAGATCTAGATTAGCCTCTGTGAGTGCAGATGCTGAGATGGTGCAAAAGAAGTCAGTTCCTTCTGACACTGTTTTGGAAGACAGCAGCACAGCCCTGCCACCTGTGACAGATGAAAACCATGTAACTCTAAAAGCTGAAAGTCAACTAGATGACTTGGGGTACTGTGTTTTCAACAAGTACACAGTCCCACTCCCTTCTCCAGTTCAGGACAGTGAGAATTTAACAAGCGAAACCTGTCCTTTTTACGAAGGCACAGATGAAAAACTGAGACGTGGTCTGGCACCTGACCTGTCTTTAATAGAAGTGAAGCTGGCAGCAGCTGAAAAGTCGAAAGAGGAATTCCTCAGTGAAAAAGACCTAGGTCAGTATGCCACTGGTGAGTCCATTCTGGCAAGGGACTTTGAGCAGGAGAAAAAAGAGAAGCTGGATACAGTGCTAGAAAAAAGTGAAGATCAAGTTGACTCTAAAGTGGTCTATCCCATTAAAGGTGCAGAGCCAGAGAAGACAAGACCTGAGGCAATCTTAGAAATGAAAGAAGAAAGCATGGCTGATAAAATTCCTGTTACTGATGATACCATGTATGACAGAATATCAGCTTCAGAGGTAGCAGTAGAAAGGGATGCTGGGTCTTTGTTGATGGAGAAGGAGGAGAAGATTCTTAGTGTAGTTCCCGAAATAGCTGAGATAGAAGCTCCAATAAAACCAGATTACAACGCTATAAAGCACGATTTGGAAGTGGCTGCAATGAGAGCTGACCAAGAATATCAGAGTCAGTTAGATACTAAGATCAGTGAAGTTGTTTCTCTCCCTTCAGGGAAGGACAAAGCCTCCATTAAAAGAACAGAACCTGAACTCAAAGATACTCAACAGAAAGATTTGACCATTTTGTCCAGAGAAGCAAAGGATGCAGATGTACTTTCCAAGACTGAGCCTAGTTACGTGAAGGACAGCACCAAACTGTCTGAAACAGAAATTAAGGAAAAAGTAACTAAGCCCGATCTGGTACATCAAGAGGCAGTTGATAAAGAGGAATCTTATGAGTCTAGTGGAGAGCATGATCAAACCCAAGAAGGTTTGAATGGAGAATCCTTGAAACCAGAGGATAACAAAGCAGAACCTCCAAAACCTCCTGTAACTGAGGAAGAGGTGCCTGCACAGTTACCAGCAAAGGAGCCTTCTGTAGAGCTCCTCATTCCAAAAGCTGAGCCACTACAGGAAGAGCCTGCTGAGATTCAGATGGAGAGCATACCACAGCCTGCAGAAGGCGCTGAAAAGATTCCTGATTCTGTGAAACCTATGGAAATCCAAAAGTTACTGCCATATGAGGTGGAAGCTGGGGCCACAAAAGGGGAAGAACATGAGGAAGAAGAGGTAGAAGTAGATCAAGAAGAAAAGGAAGAGGATAAACACCATCTTATATCAGAAATGCCCCCAGAAATAGACTTTGGGAAACCTACTGCTGAAGAAATGCTAGCCAAGGGTAGCCCAGAAGCACTGCCTGAACTGAAAGGCATTATTGAATCAGTGGTAACAGTAGAGGATGACTTCATCACAGTGGTGCAGACAACAGTTGATGAGGGTGAATCTGCTTCTCACAGTGTGCGCTTTGCTGCTACTCAGCAGGAAGACATCGAAACAGGGGACTCCCAGGCTGAAGAGGAGTTGGAGGTTGAGGAAGTGGCTGACATTCAAGTCGAGCCCAAGGAGGGCTCCCCAGAAGCTCCTGCTTCACCCCAGAGAGAGGAAATCCCACTCACCGACTACAAGACAGAGACATGTGATGATTACAAAGATGAAACAACAATTGATGACTCCATCATGGACACAGACAGTCTCTGGGCAGATACTCAAGGTGTGCATTATCCTTTCTGTTTTGTCTGTTAAATATTTTGGCTTCCAAATCATAATGATCAAACCCAAAATTATTATAGTTGTAATAGTAATCTCAGCATGCTTCAGAAAAATGGTAAAATAGTCTGCCTTTTTTTATTAATCCATCTGCTCTGTCTTCAACTATTTTCCCCTGCTCCGCTGCAGTATTGTTAACACTTGTTACTAATCTTCTGTTTGTTGTTATAATTTGCTCTGACCCTACAGATGATGATAGGAGCATCATGACTGAACAGTTAGAAACTGTTCCAAAAGAGGAGAAGGCAGAGAGAGAATTGCGAAGACCATCTCTCGATAAGCATAAAAAAGAGAAACCTTTTAAAACTGGGAGAGGCAGGATTTCTACTCCTGAAAGGAAAATAGCTAAAAAGGAACCTAGCACACTCTCCAGAGATGAAGTGAGAAGGAAAAAAGGTTCATTTAAAACTCCCTATTACAATTTTTTTATTTTTTAATTTTTATTTTTACTGTTGTACAGTACTATCTGGTTGCTCTGTGGTAAATGATGTGCTCCTTAACAGTATTAACGGTAGTGCTTTTTAATGAAACGTTGTACAACTGTATGAAGAGCCACGTGCAAGGCTCACTGCTCCATTCGTCCCGTATCAATGATAGGCATCCCCGCTGATCACTGGGGAACACAACTGAGGTTAATGCACCAGTGCTCCTCCTCATCTGACCTAGGATTTGTTCACCCCAGTAGAAGTGAAGCATCGGGATGGAGTTGTGGAGCAGTGGGCTTGCCACTTGATGTATTGTCGTATGAAACTGTTTGCTGTTTTTTTCCTGATTCTATGTTTTTGTGTTTTCTTGTCCATAGCAGTGTATAAGAAAGCTGAACTTGCTAAAAAAACTGAAGTTCAGGCCCACTCTCCCTCCAGGAAAATCATTTTAAAACCTGCTATCAAATATACTAGACCAACTCATCTCTCCTGTGTTAAACGGAAGCAGACAGGTGACTGCGTTCTGTTCAGTTCTGCAATGTGGCTGGCAAACATAGACATATTTTCATTTGTAAATCTCATGGCTGTAGCAGCTTCTCTATTTTTTTATTTTCTCCTCCAAGAATATAAATCTTCACAGATAGTATTGCTTTTTTGGTGTTTTGTAGCATTTTTCTTTTCTTTTTTCATTCCATTCGTTTGTTTATTTAATGGAGGCCATGATCATGTATGCTTGTCATTGCTCGGACCTCCAAGTGCTGTGGTTGTAACTTGGCATTGTGCTTATAGTGTGGTTTTGTAGGAATCTTCTACTCATCTTTTCTTTCTTTTCTTTTGTGGTTTTGGTTTTTTTTTTCTGGTGGGAAAATGTTGACAGCTTAAACCATGGTATGCATTTCCATTATTTTGCTTTTTTACTCTCATGCATAATAAGAAGTGTTTCAGACTTATATTTTGTTGATTGATGTTATCTGCATTGACCCTTCCCAATCTGTCACTGATGTTAATGCTGTACAGTCAAAATCCACAGGGGGAATCCAGCCACATGCATCATGAAGCTGAGAGAAGAAATCTGGGCTCACACTACGAATGCATTCCAAGCAAAAGTCTTAATATTTGGTAGATGAAGATGAAAGGATGAAACAAATGATTCCTGTTACACCTTGATAGGTGTATCATTATTTAGAGGACCAAAAAGAACACTTTCAGCATTTTCATTACATTACTTGTGGTTACTGTGAGTTCAGGATGGAAAGATGAACATCTTGACTTTTCTGGTGATGTTAGGAAAAAAATAATCCGAAAAGAGGCCAGGTTTTCTGTCACATAATATAGCTGCATGCTGCAGTGCTGCTGTTCATGAGCAAAACTTGAGCCGTTAGGAGAAGAACTATACACAGCACTGCAGAGCTACATAGGCCTCTTCTCCTGGCTTAGAAATTAATAATCCTATAGTGAAACAGTGCAATACCAAAAGCGTTCCTCAGAAGTCATTCCTGTCCAGTTTTGCACTAATGAGTCACTCCTATTTTAAGTTTAGACCAGTCTCAATGTGGAGGTCTGACTACTGAAAATACAGTGAAAGGATAGTTACGCGAGGGTGGCTTTACCCCAACTGTATGAAGTGTGTATTGTCCTCTGATTGTATTCCATTAAGAAAACCAAACTAAATACTCAGTCCCATCGCCTTTCTGCTGTGACAGAATCTGGTGGGTTTACTTCCCCTTTCACAAGAATTGGGGCCAGGGAAGGAAAGGCTGACCCAGGCCCTTCTGTATTGCGGTGATGGCTCCTCCTGAGTTCACAGTCTCTGGGCTGTCCTAACTTGTACTCTGGACCAGAACTACCCAAGAGTGAGGAATTTTAAAAAAGGATTAAAACAGCTCTTCTTGCTGCCTCTTCCTGTTTGCTGAAGCACAGCTTGATCAGCTGAGGAGTTATGACCCATAATTCACATGTGCTTTCAAAAGACCCAGGAGGTTCAATAAACAGTGGGAATGGGGGAAAAATATGTCAACTTTATAGTGTTCTCAACTTTGTGGTTGGGGCTGTCTTGCCCTCACGTACTCTACCACTAATTCATCTGAACTCGCCTGGCCCACAGCATCCCAGAGAAGCCTGTGTCATACCAGTAGACTTGCATAAGGAAATCTGCCCAGTACCTTAAGTGTGTGCTGCCTGGCAACTGTCAGAGCTTTTTCTCTCTCAATTCAATATTTACTGAAGCAGATGTATTAGTCAAAGTGGAAAATGTAAGACAGAAATGACCTCCCAGTAAATTTAAGTCCTCAGATGGAGAGCAACCAAAATGATAGTCCCAGATTGATCATAACATTTTCAGTAATGTAGTTTGAGTTTCGAGGTTTGGGCTCTAAAGCAGAGGAGCTTGAACCATACCACAAAGTGAACAAAAATATTTCTTAGGAAGTTTCACCATACTCAGTGTTGCTGCAGAATTCACAGCATCCCTTATTTTTTTCTACTTCATCTTTTTATATTAACTGATGCGACTTGAGGGAAGGCCATGAGAAAGAGTACAGTGTTACGTGATAACCTAAGAATGCAGATGGCCATATGTTAACCTACATATCCCTGAGCCTGAACCAGTTATTCAGTTCTTCCCAGGATCTGGAATTTGGAGGGACATTGTCTCTTTCCTATTTTCCATTCATGTGAAAAACAGCACTGTTTCTCAAAGCCAGTTTTGACTGTCAGTGTGTCCTTTTTGGAATGGTCTGGTCAACTTTAATAATACCTGGCCGGTGACACCCCACCAGAAGTCCCTTGCAGTGGTCCCTTGCAGTGTAGACTATACAGCTTTGAGTGTGTTGTAGTCAGTTAAAACCTCCATGTTGCATTTACTGTTACTTTAAAACAAAACATGTCCAGTCATAAGATACAAATGTCTACAAAAAAAAAAAAAAAAAAAGAGTATTTGCTTCTATTTTCTGCCCAGTGGCCTGGGAAATGACATCTTTCCCCTATTTCCCCTCAACACCAGAAAAAAATTCCCATGTAAAGCACTAGCAAATACTGGTAACTTACAGTGACATATCCACAAGTTTAGGACTGCTTTTTAAGAGTCTTACCCTTGTCATTTGAAAAAATAACCTGCACATCTAGCTCTGAGGAAGGAAGTCTTTGCCTGGAGTGGTGTAGTTCCATGAATGAAATCCCAATCTGACTTGTGTTTTTAGTGGCTGTGAGATGCCACTGCAGTCGTGCCATCAGAGGCGCGTTTACAGTGGTAAGGCCAGGACAATTACCCGGGAGTCAGTGTGTGATACTCTGCTGTTCCTTGTCTTCAATTCTGGGGTCACCCCCTGAGGTAATCCATATTTGTTGTGTATTTGAACTGGCAGGAGAACCTTTAGAAATATTTTGTTCAGATGGAGAAGGTGTGGTGCTTTCAGGTAAGTCAGCACAAGCAGCACAGCTATTTTTTTCCACCGCATAGTGGTGGCTGCTCAGAGAGGAAGAAAGAAGCTGTTTGTGGTTTGGAAGAGATGCAAAACAGGCCAAAAGCAGCAGTAACAGAAGTGATAAAACGTGATGAAGGAGGGCTGTGCTATACTTATCCCTGTTACAAATTCAGAAGAACTGAAGCATGCAGTTATATATTCTTGTCCTCATCACAAGCTTTCTCTCCTACCCCTTCAATTTAAAAAGGAAAAAAACCCACCAATGAAATTCTATTAAGAGGGCAGAACTAGAGTGGGCAGAAAACCAGGGATGTTCTCGCCTCACCTGGGAAGTGCCCAGGGAGAAGAGGAAATTAATTGGTTCCATCCTGTATGATGTGTTAGGGTTGATTTCACGGCTGGAAGACAGTTGGGTTTACAGCAGGAGGCTATCATCTGTGCGCACTGTCCTGCTTCTGCCTTTACTAAGGGCATCCTGGCACAGATGCCTAAATATTTCACATCTGGTTTTTGTGTGTGTGGCAAATCACCTCCTGAGCAGCAGTACTGGGGTGAAACTACTAACCTGCTTTCTGGAAAGCTGCCCCATTCCAAATTTTTTTGTAAGGATGGAATCCAAATCAGAGAAAAATCTTACCTCAAATCATGTTGTATCAGGTAAATGAAATATCGAATTAGCATACTTGATGTCCCAGATACCATTTGGATTGCTGACGTGTGAGGGCTTCGTTGAGCCATAGCACACTGACCTTGTTGACAAAACTAGGATGGTAATTGAACAGTGAACTTTTCTCTTGCAGTTAGGAAGGTTTGCTAATATTTTGAACAGTGGTGATTTCAGGGGCCTCTCAAAATTTCCAGTTGTGGGTTACTTAAAGGAACCTGATTTTTAGAGGACAGTCTTGAAAATCAAGATGCTAAGGCAATTGACCTTCAGAACTAGAGCTTCCTAGAGTTGCCAGCTATTTCTTGAACCTCTTAGCGTTGTTTCTAGAGTGCTAGGAACATAAATACAAAATTTTGATTTGTTTGAAATGTGTAGAATACCATTTTACCCAAAGTGTGATGAATATAGGACATTTTAAAGGCTGGTTCTTTTCTGCAGACAGTTCACTGAGAGTAATTCACAGGGTAATTGGTTTGTACAGTAATTCCAAAGCTTTTCATTGTTGTAACAAGTGTAAGGTTTACTAAGTGGAAATACTTATGACTGTTGTTTTTAACTATCAAGTCTTTCTTTGGGTCTCTCAGCAGCAGGTGGTGAAACAAACCAGGCTCCTGCTGTATTTAAACAAGCGAAGGAAAAACTCTCAGTGAGTAAAAATCATCTTATCATTCATCTTTGTAATCTCCTTTTGTCCTTATTTCAGATCTTTTTTTGTGTTAATTGTGTGTTCCATTTAAAATTTGTGTTCCATTTAGAATTCGTTTGTCATGTTCATTACTCATTTAAAGGGGTATTTAAAACCACATTTCCTGAATAACCTCTGAATGATAGTCCCAGGTAATAGATGATGCCTGTTTGCAGATCCATAGGGGGCACACAGACTCCGAACTGCAGGAGCAGGGGTTGTTCATTTTGAGCATTTTGAGCCAGGTCATCCTCTGGGATATACTGTGTACCTTGGCCCTTTCTGCAGCATCCAGTTCATACTGACGCTTGCTTGATTGCTACGCAGGCAGAAACCTTTCCCCAGGACACCCTGGATGTCTTGTGATGCACTATTACACACCCACGCATGCTGCAGAGGTCATGCCCGTGCAGAAGTTATTGGCCAGTAGCATTTTATGTGCTATTAAGTGCTTTCTGAATGGGTATTTCCCGGACCGCTGATTTCTCTCTGTTTTAACCTGACAGTTTGATGCCCTACCATCAGCTGCTCTGCAGGCTGTTCTGCTCCCTGTGAGTCTCTCCTCTGCCAAGTTTCCTTCAGCAAATACTGCAGTGCCTCTCTGCCCTGCTCCTGTGCTTCCTGTCCCACCACTCCAAAATCCTCAATAAACCAAATTCTTTTTACTATGCCCTGTGCAACTATTTTTTACCCGACACTGACACGTGCTGGTTCACCTAACAGTGTGCAGCATAACAATATGTTGTCATTATTAGACATCATTAACAATGAGGAAGTTCATTAGGATTCCTCTAAATTTCCCTATGTCTTCCGTAGCTGATTTGTTTCATCTGTCTAACCAGATCACAAAATTCTTTGGAGAACAAAAGACTCTGCCTCATAAAGTGCTGCATATTATTTATTAATCATAAGAAATCATTAATGATGATAGCAGCATAACTGATTGGAGGCTTTGGAGGAGTTTTGAAATTCAGACCTGAATTCAGCCATGGACTCTGGAATTTCATGTGGTTTTTCAGGTCTGACCCATTTCAGGTCATAACTGGGAAACTGTTAGAGTTTCTTTAGTAGTACAGTAAGAAATAACAAATATCTGGTATGAGTCAACAATATGGTTTATTACTGTCTTTTTTTGGGGGGTGTTCAACACTTACTGAAAATAAGCCAATACTAGCCCATTTTCAGTCATCTCTGTTCATGGAGTGCTCCAAGTACACTTCTCTTCTTTCTGCCTCTTCTGTTTCGGCAAAGATGAGAAGTCTGTCCCATGCTTCCTTTGTCTCCCTGTTGCTTCACCTCTCCGATTGCCATATTATTGCATTTCTTGGACATTTTCTCTTCTGTGCCTTGGCTTCACCTCTGCTTTTATAAAGACTTTTCTCTTTTTTTCTGTTGTATTTCTTCCTGATTTTCAGCTTCTATGTCCTTCAAGTGCCACCTTTTCCTCTCCACTGGTAATGTTAGATCATCCAACCTGGTCAGTTTCGTTAGCCATCTTCCAACTACGGGTTACATACTACTTTGCAGAACAAGTTCAGGAAAGGCTAAGCAGTTCCATCTGCTGGAAGGAGCTGTGTATCTGTGGTAGCGAGATGGGAACATCAGCCACGTGTTAGGAACAGCTCTAAAATAAAGTGAGGTTTCTGCATCCCAACGTAAGCAATCCCTTAGTCTCAAGGTTACACATATATCTGTCCTGTGGACAGCTGGTACTTCCAGCAACATGAATTATAACAGAAGCCAAAGGAAATATATTGCTGTCACCGAATAAGAATAGTTTTCTGGGTAAAGCACTGGCAGGGATTGAGGCATTTGGTTTCTTTGTTTGCTCTACCAACCTTGAGCATGTCACTGAAATCTGTTTGGGCCAGATTCTGCTGCTATTACTGGTGCTAAAAAGTGCCTTGCATCTTGGAGCAGTGCATTAGCTCAAGGTCATGTCTTTTCACAAGCTGTTCCAGTGAAAGATCTCAGTCTTATCCATCTTTAAGATCTCTGTTAAATGCACATATTCATGGAGGACACTGTGTGCAGTATGAGTGAAAAGGATGAGGTCTGTATTTGTGCTTAGAATCTTACTCTGTAAGAATTTTCTAGTCTCATTAAGGAAAACAGTTTGCATGACCTCCAAGTTGAGAAAGGTGAAAACCACTGAATGAACGTTTGAGCCTCAAACTGTGCATGCTTAGGCATATCTCAAGCTCATAAAGCCAGGTGAAAGGTGTTTGCAGAAGGTCTGCTTCTTGGAGCCACACACCATAGATACCCTGCTTCCACAGAATTTCAGCGTCAATAAACACAGTACTGGATTTGTAAATATGACCCAAAGTTTCACAAGTGGATGGGACCCATAAATCAAACTGTGACAAATCAAAACCTGGAGAAGCCTTTGATGCGACAGAAACTCACATTGTTCAGTTTCTGTTTAAAATCATTATTTACTTACTTTATTTTGTGTATTCTCAGGCAGTGAAATAAGAATTAAAGAGACGTAAATATGTTGCAAAAATTAACTCTAGGCATATATTCTTGCTAGTGAAGCACCCCCATCCTAGGAGCTAATTTCTTGTCTTGCTCAGTAGAGCTACTTGTTATGGAAGATGATACCCAGTAGAAGGCTCTCAGCTGTGTTGTAAGACTGGAATTGTTTGTTACACAGTTCTGCAACTATTAATCATGTTGATAATGTCATGGATGGCGTTCAGCACACCAGCTTCAGTTTTCTCTAGGCTGGATATGTAGCCTAAGCCAGATGCTGTCAGTAGAGAGCTGACAACCCATTCTTTTCCCATTTTCTACAAAGACAACTTGAAGAGTTTCTGAAGATCAAGAAAGTCTAGGTAACTGACTTAGATCTAATGCCACATTTTTCATGGCTAAAGTTCTGTACCAAATCTCATAATTACAGGCCTAATGGGATTGGTCCTACGTGTAACTTCATGCTTGTATGAATGTAGAGAGAATCTGGACTATATTGCTGAGATGACAGCCTTGCCATTGTTTCTTGTAGTATCAGTTACACCCATGGGAGAAAAAAAAAGCATTGCTTGAGTAAGTAGCCCTATTCTCATTCAAGGGAATTCTTGTTTGCAAAGCAGTTAGGTGCTCCTAAGTATCAACAAAGAATTTTCAGTCTGTATTATCAATGTTTAATTGTTATTTCAATGGGATATTACCATTATTCAGAATCAGACAAGTGACTGATCATAATGACACATCATGTCAGTATTTCAACCATATACAAGATTCCTCATCCCAGTTCTCCATATTGTCACTCTATAGAGTGACACCAAACACAGAGAATACAGTGTTAGGGTACCTTAGGGATTTTGTGTGTACACAGTGGAACAAGAAGCAATATTGTCATGTCATTCGGCCATTGTGGGAATAGTGGTCCAATTCCCACTGTTTCATTCTTGACGGTAGCCTGAAAGGATATATTTCAAATGCACAACAGTTTTAAAGGACTGAGATCTCTTGGTGCTTCTGTAGTTTTGCACTTGCTTCGAATGCAGCCAACCAGCAGTGGTATCAGTTAAATGCCTGGCACCAGAATTGTCCTATTAACACAAGACAAAAATAGCATCTGCAGAAGAAGGCACTTTTTTAGAACCAGTAACTCTGTCCAGGCCCAGAGAGTTTCAGTCAAACAACACAGAACTAAAACTTCTATGCATGTCAGAACCACATAGACACCATTAGCAGACACAGGAAAAGTATTAATTCTTCGCTTGCCATTTTTTTTTGGTCCATGTTGCATGTGTTTTCCTTTTGTCCAGCTTCATGTTGTGTTTTCTTTTGTTTGTTTTCTCATAACTAGACTGCCTCTTTGTCAAAGATTCCTGCCTCAAAGTCTAGAGCAAAGTCATTGCTTCCTCCAAGACCCAGCTCAGCTTGTTCATTAACTACTAAAAGGGCCACTTTTCTCGATACAGACAGTTATTATGTACGGCCCTCCTCAGCAGGCCCAAGAGACTGCTTGCCCTGCTCAAAATCAGATGCTAAGGTAAGGTAGCAGGATTGGTAGAGAGAGTTAGCTTGGAGATGTGTAGGTGAATTCCATGGATCATCTTCTCTCCCCACCAAATTTGAGTAATTTTCTGTGAAGTTTACATGGGATTATGTACATCCTGCGGCAGGAAAATTGATTATCAGGCTACAGGATTTAAGCTACAAAATTGGTAAAACCAACAGAGATTGTCCAGAGGAAACGTCAGTGAAATAAGTTACAATTAGGACGTACCTTCTTTCTGTTGATGCTATGGGTACTGCTTCATTGACCACCAAGAAGTTGCACACATTTCATGTGGGTAAGTGGCAAAGAACAGCAGTACTAATGTGCCGTCCAAGTCTAAAAAAATGTAATTTTCAATCAGTTAATATTTTCTGAAAGCAAATTCAGCCCCCAGTGTAGGATGGTGCAGTTCTAACCACCAGCAAAAATGGTGGAAGCCACATGCTCTGGAAACCTAATCTGGTCTATGCATGGGAGCATGTTAAAGAAGTTACAGCATAAATCTAAGGAGATATTTGTCAGTTCATCCTACCTTCTCCATGTTTACATTTCATTTGTGTTTCAACTGTACTTCATGCTGAGTTGGTGACTATCCCCATTTAAAAACTATTTTCTCTATTGACTTCCATTTTCTGCGTTACGCTGTGCTTGGTGTGTCTTTTACTGGTTGGAACCATCATCATATTTGCCTTTGGGAGTACTGTTTGCTTATGCCATATTGTCTTTGGCTGCCCATCCCGTGAGTTCAAAAATACTCCAACATATACGCCCATTGCTCTAACCCTGCTAAAAAGAGAGTACCTGCCGATTTCAAAAAGTTAAAGAAAAGCGAGTATGGAAGGAAATGCGAGAAGACACCATGGCTTATAGTCCTGCACTCCAAAAATAAGATGTAGCTAAAAAAATTCCTTCATAAAAAAATTACAAGTTAGTGTTTGAACCTTCAAATATCACACATCACCTAACAATAGTGTGGGGTGTGTTGTAGTAACTGCAGTTACTTGGCAAGCAAGTTTACATAAGAATTTCTCATCTGAGATCCAGAGAGTTTTTGTAGTTTCAACTTGCACTAAAAAAATGCTGTTCCTTATTAAGAACCAAATGTGGAATCCATCCATATCCAGATCAAGAGCATCTCTATCTGTCTTAAGTAGCTCAGAGGATGACTATGGTGGGAATAGTGGTCCCACAATAGTTTTGATGCAGTAAAGAAGCACCAGGGAGCTAAGCGGAGCATGGGAGGTGGCTGGATCCCCATAGCTTTCTGCGTGAATAGTAAATTGGGCCCATAGGATGAGGTTCCCTCCATTGCATATAGTGTTGAGAGAAATCACAGCCCAGAGAGTCAGTTTTGAAAATTAAACCTTCCTTTTTCATTTTGCTACTATTAGGATGGAGTAAGCAAGAGTCCTGAAAAGCGTTCTTCTCTACCAAGACCTTCCTCTATTCTTCCTCCTCGAAGAGGTGTATCAGGAGACCGAGACAGAGAGGAGAACTCTCTCTCCCTCACAACTTCCCTTTCCTCTTCAGTACGACGGACCACACGTATGTTTTTTGCATATTAACCTTCTCCTACTGCTGTGAATGTCTCCCACCCTGGTTAGATTTGTCACATTGCCGTAGCATGATGTGTCCTTACCTTTTACACAGAGGGGAAGGTCTGGGGTATGCCGTTGGAAATCAGAGCCCCACAGACCTTTTTGTTGAGATAGCAAGTGCTGAGCTACCAGGGCTTTAAACCAGGGACAGGGTGCACCCTCTCCATAATCTGCAATGCCCAGAGCTAGGACTGCTCTGCAGACTTACTGCTAATATTAGAAAATGCCTTTGCAGGGCACTCAGATCGTTAACATGGGGCATGTCCAAACAGCAGCAACAAAATTGAGAGAAACCTGAAGTAGGCAATATAAAATACTCTGATGGATCCTTGGGAAAGTGAGCCTAATGTTATAGTCATTAATGTGCTATTTCACTCTAATGATCTCCCTGTGCTCTAATCCTAGGGTAAAAACCACTGAGAATTGCGATACTAGCTAGCAGAGTGACTCACTGGGGAAAGTTAGGAGAGTAAAGCAGCAAGGTTCTTTTATGAGGACCAATGTTATCAAATCACAAGCCAAAAGAAATTACAGGACAAAAATTTTACTGAATTCCACCAGAACTTATAGATAATTTGCCTTCGGCCCAGGCCTCAGAGCTGGGATGTGGCTCCCTGCTTTCCTATAGGAATTCCTCTGGTTTCTCTCTTCAGAAATCAATCTCAGCTCCCTTTAAGGCAACTTAAAGAAAGTTGATAATTAAATTCTACAAAAAAAAAAAGTCCTTTGAAATTCTTGGATGATGCTCCAATGGTAGAAACAGAGACACTTTGTAAGCACAGTGAGCTGCAGCTGGCACAGCAGCCCATTCTGCAGACTAGAAGTGAGACCATTGAGCATTTGCCAATGTGGTGAAGGGCTGAGGAAAGAAAAATAAATATAGCAAAGCCACGGGGAGCTGGAAGAAAAAAGTCTTTCCTTTTCTGTCTCAGTTGGTATATTGAGAAAGTTCTGCTCTAGAGGTGGGTTTGGAAAGAAAGAACCATTCAGGGGAACTGGAGGTAAGAATGGAGTATGTTCAATCTAAAGAATCATGTGGAGCAATGAGTTTCTCCCGGAGCCCAGAGGGAGCAGTGCATTGCATTTGGTCCACCACCGTTAAATAAACAGAACGATTAACAAATATTGGAAATGAGATTTTGGTTAGTCCCACCGGATGCTTTAGAGGCCCGTTGGATTCATAATTTCTGAACTTTTTAAGGGTGAAAACATGTATTCACCCATTGAGCACTGGAGTTCTCAGGCTTTGGAGGTTATATTGGCCTTTCATTCCTAGAATATTCTCAGCAAAGGTTTGCTTTAAGCAGCGTGTGAAGATATCTCGGCTTCTGTACATTTGTGTGTGAGAGCTACCAGCAGAGCTGGCTGCAGAGAGCACAACGCCACCACTACTAAACTGATTCTTGTGCTCACTGAAAAGGACTGGCAGTGCCATAAACACTGAATGGCACCACTACAAAATGTGACAGGAGTTATTTATTTTTAACTTGCATGCAGATGTAACTCAAATGTGACTTTTAATCAAGGTTGCCTCCTGTAACTGCTTTCTTTCACTGCACTAATGAAAACCAGCAATTGAACGAGGGCCATCTGCCCATCCACACAACAGAGCTATGACTTATTCATCAGCTGAACGCTCACCCAGGGTTCAGCTGCTGACACCAGCTTACCAGCAGTGGTGTGTCACCAGCACTATCCAGGTGCTCAGAGTCTTTAGTTTCAGGATTACAATGAAAATTTTGCCACTAACGCCCAAACCCATCGACATTGGTGAAAATATTCTTACCAGTTAGTCAGGTTGTCTGATAAGTCCCAAGCGTTAGATTCCAAGGACACTTCTAGTCTTTTCCCCAAGATGGGAATCAATGTGATACTGTGCCTTGTGGAGCGAGCTTTGCAGGAGGCATAGCTGTTGTGCAAAACACACCTATGTTACAGGGTGGAGGGCTCAGTCACCATGTGGGCAATTTACCAGCTCAGCCACACATGACAAGGTAACTCCTAGCAGGTTGAGTAGCAAAATAAGGCATGGAGAGAGACATCCAGCAACTGGAGCACTAGCAGAGCCATCTTAGAGCTGTATCTCGCTTTGCACACAGGCTTGTAGTCTTGGGAAGAAGAGCTTTATTTCTGTGGGTCTAATGCTGGGTTTTTTCTTGCACGTAGGATCAGAGCCAATTCGTAGCAGAACAGGAAAGAGTGGAACTTCTACTCCCACTACTCCTGGCTCCACTGCCATCACTCCAGGGACACCACCAAGCTACGCCTCCCGTACTCCAGGCACTCCAGGGACACCCAGCTACTCCAGAACCCCCCACACTCCTGGGACCCCCAAATCTGCTATACTGGTACCTACTGAGAAAAAAGTTGCTATAATTCGCACTCCTCCTAAATCTCCAGCCACTCCGAAGCAGCTACGAGTTATTAATCAGCCTCTGCCTGACCTCAAGAACGTCAGGTCCAAAATTGGATCAACAGATAACATCAAATACCAACCTAAAGGGGGACAGGTAAGGATTCCACTCTTTATGTTCATCCTTACGTGATTTAGTTTTATGTGTGCACCTTTGGGATTGGTGTGGGATGGGAGCCGTTTTGAGTTGCCTTGCAAACGCAGCTTCTTTTGTCTGTATACATTGGTTGATTAAGTGATGTTAAATGGCAGGAGCCACAACAATCTTCAGAAAAGTATTTTGTCACCTGAAAACTAATAGTACCAAACTGAAAAATCAGTTGAAAAATCTTAAACAAGAGTTTGCACTCCATGCCATAGATGTGTTTCATTCTGAGTCTCAGCAGTTGCTGCTTAGTCTTCATCAGTATCAGCAAATTGAAGAGATTTGTTTTAATTCAGGCAAGTTCAAATTCAACCTAGATAGATGTTAGCAGGATTCCATAGCACCATGACCTTTTCCTGTGGCATTTTGTGTGAAGTACATTTTGTTGGGTGATGTTAGAGAGGGCTGCAGCCTCCAACCTGGTAAATCCACCCCAAGTTAAAAATGATGGGAGAGGACAGAAAGATGTCGATGTTTTTCTTGCTGCAGGGTTTGAATAAGCAGGAACGGGGCTTAAATTGTATAAATTGGAGAATGGATATAAAATAAGAAAAGGTAAATGTGTAAGAAGACAGATCAGGGTTTTCTCTTCTCACTATCTGAAAGAACAAGAATTCAGGGACATGTTGATGCAATTAAAAGCTGAAAAAGAGAGATAGCTTCATACCTTGCAGAGTTGTGCAATGAAGCACATTGTCATGAGGATTGCTTTTGGCTAAAGACTGAACATGTGTGTACAGTAGCAAAATCCCCTGCTACTACAGGCAGAAATTGCCAAACTTTGGAAAGGACAGTAAACACGTAGGCTTTTAAGCTTAAGCAGAAGCTTTTGGACACTGAGGAAAGATCAAATAGGAAGTACTATAAATCTTCCTGAGGTATGGTGTTTATACCTTCCTATGAAGGGTCTTTGCTTGATGCCCTACCAAAGAGAGCTATGGACAGAGCTGGTGTAGCCTTTTCTCATTTTTGGACAATGCAGAAAAGGTAACATAGATAAAAGCCAAAATTATGTCCAAGCAATTTGTTTGTCTTTGTATTTGGAAAAACTGTTGTTCTGGCTTACAGGATGACACAGTCCATTTTATTAATGTTTAAACAGCTGTAAAGCTGTTTATAACCTGAAAGAAATCCTATTTTATTTAGAAACAGAGTCTGAATGAGGAAAAATAGTATAGTTTACCAACATTTATGCTAAAAATACAGTCAACTCAGTCTTGTACCCACAAGACAATTAGGTTGATTTATTTTTTGCTAAAAGTACCTGTGCATTTCATATTGCACTGGACACAACCCCATGACAAAAACAACATGCCTTCAGCTCCTTTTTAGTTCCTTGAGATTGCTGAATTGCAGCAGCAGCAGCAGTGTGAGTGTTTTATCAAAGGTTCACTTCTCAACTACCTCCAGGGACAGGGCATCAGTGTAAATGACATGCTCCTTCATTCAGCTGTCCTGAAAACCAGACATTCCAGGAAGCTGGTTTGCACAGTGTCTCCAGATCAGATACTTGTATATACATTTTATACATATATCTATATGTATGGGAGTTTTGGAATAGTGAGTAGAAGATACAGAACAGTGAGGTTGGGCTAACGTCTCAAGAAAAAAAATAATAATTGGATCAAAACTTAACATTGCAACCCGTGCCTACTTCAGGTCTTCCAGAGAAATGAAAAACAAACCAAACCAAAACAGGCTCATGTATTAAAGAGGAAAGTGTCTCTTAGGCACTCACCCTGTTTTCATGGTAAATTAACACATTCAGAGCTTTCCAGGATTTGGACAGTAGATAGTTACTTAGATAAAGTCAAGAAGATAATGCCTCAGCAAAGGTTCTCCTGCCTTTATTTTGACAATTGTCTGTAATTACTTCATCTGGGAGTTCAACTCCCATTTGACATGTTGTGTAGCAGATGGTCAGGGTGTGCAGGGGCTCCAGGAGGCTTGGGAACACAAGTTCAGACTGTGCATCTGGATTAGCATTCCTCATAACAAGCCCAGCTGCTGAACATGGGGCTTGAAACCAGTATGGTGTTAGCCTGTCCTCTTCCTCCTCCCAGTTACTCTCTGTGGACTGTAGCAACTGTAGAAGGCGGGGCGGGGGGGAGGGTGGTGTCACCTCAAATTGTATTTCTTTGTAATCACTGTGCCTAGACAGCTACATTTCCTTAGCCCTTCTGCTGGGTAGTGGCACAGAGGTTGGCATTTCACTCTTTGGGGAAACCTACTGGGTGGACATAATGTCACTGTAGCTAAAGCATTTTTTAATTCCCAGTGTTATGAGGCCACTGAGCTCTGGGTTGGGCAGAGAGAGACTCGCTGAGCTTTTTCTTTATGTCTTCTTTATGCCACAGTTGCTCAGTCTAGACAAGAAGGTTTAGGATTAAGTTTTTTCCATTTTTGGCAGTTGAATTTTATAGGGTCTGTGAGGAACACATGAAAGCTAATTTTGTTTCCCTTTGTCTGCTCTCTTATTTAATGTCTGGTGGCAGATACTGCACTGGCTGAAATGAGCTGTGATATGCTATCTGCTTTTAGTGATGATACATGAAACAAACAAAAAGCTGTAAACCTGAACTGGAAGTGCTGATAGCAATAACAGGAAAAACAAGCAGACCAAAAGCCAGCATATATCTGGGCCAATTAAGTACATAAAGATGACATGCAAATCACTAAAGGAATACAGATAGGCAGCCCAGACGACAGACTATCCTTTTACCAGAGGCATATCTGAACCTCGCTCAAGGTCTTTTCTTAGCTTATAGCTGTCCCAGAGAAAGCAGATGTATTCTGAAACTGCCAGGGGTCGAGGTGTAGAAATGAAGAAGCAGGGGATGTCTGAATGCTAAATAAATCAAGAGATGCAGTGCTTCAGCCTTGAGTTTCATCAAAAACTCATCGGATCGCAGCCTGATTTTACTTCAGCTCTGACTTGCCAGTCACAGAACAATGAAAAGGAGAGTAATGGCTCCACCTGATGGGGGGGGGGAATATTTAAAAAACAAGAACATGCTTCCAGGGGAAGCAACAAGCTAACTTTGCACTGCATTAAGCTTCTACTAGGAATGAGTATGTGTTTAATTTGGTATTGTGCAGTCTGGAGAAATTAGGGCTTCTCCACTCTGTGATGCAGCCAGTAGGTGGTTGTCTGGTTTTCTCTTTATAGTAGAGTATGGTGAAATGTATCATTCTTGGCAAAGCTCAGAGGCGACTTGCTCATGGGTATGTCTGCTGGGCTTCAGATGGATTTTCGCACCGCATCAGCTGTGGAGGAAATGCTCTGCTTTCAAAAGTAACCCATTTGCATCTGTTATTTCTCAGACAGCCCAAGGGAAGTATGGAAAAACTGGGGGAAGGGATTGGAAATCTGTCTCCGATGCCAAGAGCAGGTTTTTTTCTTTTCTGTTCTGATTTTTTTTTCTTGAAATTTTTCCTGTGGATGTGGTTTTACCATATTGGAGTACATAAGGGCACCCATTTAATTTTGTCATTACGGACCAGGCAGAGTATTTAGAAAGCGTCATAGGCCAGCAACCAAGGATAAAGCCAACCTAGATATCTTTTAATTAAATCTTAAAATGTATACATCAAAACTCATGCATGGGCAAGAACCTGAGTGGATGTGAGTCAGCATAGCTTCATCAAAGTGAATGGAGCTGTACAGACTAGAATGGTGTGCACAAGATTTAAAATATCAGTAACTATAGTAACAGCCAGGCACCTTATAGGAAGTAAGATGACACAGAAAAATGAAATACCTAAGCCATGTTAAAGAATGAAGCATTCCTTGAAGGTTTTTAGGATGATTAAGAGAGAACATCATCTTCCCTAAACTGTAGAAAACAAAGTGCATTTAGTCATGGGTCAGAAAGGCTAAATAAATTGTTGACATAACTATTCAGTAGAACCTCTCCAGAAACAAAAAAACTGCTGGCGAGGAGAATAGGCTTCTGCATTTAATGATAAAGGAGACTGGCACAGGGAAAGACAAGACATCTCAAAGCTGGGCAGAGGAGGAAGCTTGGATGGATAACTGGTGTCGCCTTTGCACAACTTTTTCTTAGGTTCAAAGTCATTTTGGGTGGCAGGAGAGGTCCCCCCACAGCACACACTCCCATCATCACAATTTATGCCTCAGTCTGCAGAGAAAAGTAGGCTCCTGTAGCGTTCCCTGCCTCAGCTACAGTCTGCCAGGATGCAAAGTCAGTGCAGAGACAGACAGGTCTGCTGGCCCACCAAGAGCTGAGCACCGCCTGAGAGAACTGCAGGTCAAAAGGGTGTTTAGCAAGTNAACTCCTTTCCTTCAATGGCCAACGTCCAAGGAGGACCCTGTCTGTTCGTCTGCCTTTCATCCTGATCTGAGCATTCCTGACTCCATTTCTGGAATCCAGCTCCTGTCGGTCACCAGGTCCAGTCTGGGACTTTGCCTGATGCCTGCTGGTGACTTTATCGTCATCCCAGGAGCTTGACACAGTTTTGTATAGACTGTATACTTTTTTTTTCTTTCTTTTATACTTTCTATTTTTTTGTTTTTATTATTTATTATATTATTTATATTTTCATTAAGGTAGTTTAGCTTTTTTTTCCCTAAACTCCTAAATCTCTTTAATCCCTTCCTCTCCTCTCTTTTTTCTTGGGGGGGGTGTGTGTGTGGGTGTGGGTGTCTGATTGGTCAAACCACGACACAAGTTCACCTTGAGGCCGCATCTTAAAACTCCTCTTCATCCTATTTCACATGTAATTGCACCAGGTTACAAACATTGATGACAGCCCAAAAATTAATCTGAAGATCTAGATGATATGCTATTGTTGCGCTAGTTGATGATGGGTGTCCCAGAAAGTAGTGGAGAACGCAGGCTTAACAAAAAGAGCAGTCTGAGTTGTGACTGGGTCCTGTCCTGCCTCCCATCTCCTTCTGGCACATCTTGCCCTTTTTCTCCAATCCATTGTGACCTGCAACATAAGTGACCCAACACTTTGAAAAGGTCCCTGCTCAGGACAGCAAAGAACATAAATGAGCTAGAAGGTTCAAGCTTTGGTGGTTTCCCAAACAGAACCACAGGAAGCAGCTGTTTAGGGTGGACTTATGATGTGGCATGGCTGTTGTTAAAGTACTTAGCTAATGAGAGACCGGAAGGCAATTGTTTCCACACCATTAGCTACATTCATTGGAATAAGCTTGTGCATTTACCGAGTCAACAGTTCATAACTGTAAGATAAATTCTTCTCTGTCAGTCTGCTTGTGGTTCCTTTATACATCCCCGCTTTTGTGGATTTACAGGATGTCTGAAGGGCTTTGTTCTGGAGTGAAAATTAGTAACTAATTCATCCCTTGTTAATTGCAAGTCTTCAAATGCAAAGAAAAATTAGGACTTTGGGGCACAATTTCAAAACTCTGTCACAGCTCAAAACCATAATTTTTAAATATTTGAAATTTAGAATTTTGGCTGATCATTGCAGATTGTACAGAAATAACATCTTGCAGCTCCTGTGTTCAGTCTGCACTCATTTAATGGAAGGCTTGGCAGAGTACAGTTTGTACAGCTAAGCCTTGAATTATTCTGAATAAAAAGCAAGATCCTTCTTGACTTGTATTTTAGAAAAATTAAACAATTGTTGCCAGGCTCTCGCAAGTTTCAGAAGGTTTCTTTGAGGAAAATGCATTTGGTTGGTAGCAATGAGCAGGGAATTGGGACTTTCTTTCCAGATCTGACATTCACTTTTGATGTGGCTGAGCCACCGTAACATCACTGCTGTGCCTCAGTTATCTGTTAAATATGTATCACACTCATCGAGGTCACACTGAACCACAATCAGGAGGGCTGCAAGCTGTCTGATGGGGCTTTAACCAGTAACAAAACTTCCACTGACTACAGTAGTCATAAGTCGATGCTTCTCCCTCTTTTGAAGGCAGTTAGCAGCGGGACAGTGACCTCTGTCAGTCAGATGGAGTGCGTTCGATCCATCTAGCTAGAGCCGAAGGTACCGCTCTCTGGAGGATTCGGTATCTTTCCACCAGCCGTAGTGGCAGCTTCAGTGACCAGCTTCACCTCCTAGCTGGCTAGTATTAGAGGAGACAGTTATTATCCATGATGTACCATGCATTGCTGGTCTCCTGTTAATAGCAAAGGTAGAAGCTGGTTTTTTTTTTCTAGAGTAGATTGAAATTACCGGGACATGAATCGCTGTGAAGCTCTGCGTCATCCCAGCAGCCAGTTCAGCAGAGGAGTCATTTTCAGCTGCACACTGACGAGTCTAGGATTTGCAATAAAGTGGGGAAGGTTGTTCTTTCAGGAAATATGTTCAGGCAATACATAATCTGGATCAGAGCTGTTTAGCCATATGATGGGAAAGGATGGGACAGGAGAGGATATGCTAAGGGACATACCAGCTAAACTTTGGAAAAGCCAGCTTGCAGGATGAGACAAAGACAAGAGACTTTTTTTGAATTTGAACAGAACAACCTAATTTTTTCCATTATGATGGAGTAAAGGAAATCCAGACATGGTGACTCAAAAGGCATCCCTTCTTAAACATAAGGAAACTGATTTGAAAGCTGTGATACTTGATGCTTAACACTTGATATTTGAAGTTATTAGTACTCTTTCTCTGACTAGGAACTGTTGCCTCTAAAATTTAAGTATCGAACTCTGTAGTTTGGCAAAATCTGTTCAGTTGTTTTTTTGTTTAAGGGAGTACTAAAACAAGGATCCTGTGTTTTAACCGGATTAATTGAGCAGCTCCTGGGATCTTTTTTATTTGGTGTGTGTGAATCTCCTTCAACTTGTTTTACTGTTCTTTTGAACAGCTCCCTGGAATTTAGTGAGGAATATACTTACAGAACATGTGTTACAATTTAATCTGATGTGGCTCCTGCATTTCCTTGAGCTGTCTGTTAAATTCTTTGGCATGGAAAGTGGTCATTTCCCAGCACAATTATGCAAAAAAACTCTCAGTGTTTCTGTGTAAGCCTTTCTCCCTTTATTGACAGGGACATGCCTAGTTCAGTGTGGCCACCTTATTAATTAGATGAATACAGTTATTTGCAAATAGGTAGAAAGAAGCTTGTAAATCAGCCATTGTTGTCCTATACAAGTGTTAAAGACATGGCTGATTGCACCACATCTCTTCTATTTTACTGGTACTTCCCATTGAAACTACCTATTTCCAATTGTTTGTTTCACAGATTTCACAGATTAACTGTTCAGGGTATGAGCTGTGCTCAGTGTCTGTCTCTGGGTACATTTTTAAAAGTCAGAAATGAACCTCTCTTGTTCACCCTGTGCAAGATGAGGATGGGACGTTATTTTGCCTATGATATGTCCAGTGCAGCCTTTTATTTTGAATCTCCCTAGCTTGTAGGCTGGCAGCTTCACTACTGCATGTATCCACTAATTTCAAAAGTGCAAAGGCTGAACATGGCCCAAACTCTGTTTGTACATGTGGGAAGTCTGAGTTACAGTCTGTCTTTTCAATGGCTTTGCTAGACCAAATAAATATCTTTCTCCTTTTTGTCTACCTGTAGTCTCTGCCAGGAGCATGAAAACTGTATCATCTGTATCAACTGTATTATCATTGGCAGCATATAGATTTGGAAGCACTTAGAACTGTCTCTTGATTCTAATGGGGTTTTAACCTTAAGCTTGCTTCCTAAACTAGACCAATTCTTGTCTTGCTCAATCCCTGTTAGCTCGGAGACAAAACTCTGAAATAACGTCTAGTTCCTGGGATGTAGCTTTGTCAAATCACTGTGATGCTGTGGTAAGAACCTGCCCTCTTTGATGAGTTATTAGGAGTCTGGGAGCTTTTCCCAATATCACAGCCCCACAGCATGTTCAAATGGCAAGTGGAGCCAGCTACAGTATTTTTAAATGCTTAAGGCACAGTGTTTGTGATAGGGCTTCTCAGAGGCCATAATTGTAAAGCAGGGAGAATATAATCATCAGCTTCTTGGAAAATATATGCAGAGCCTGTAATTTTATCAGCACCACAATTTTTGTTCTTTGAATATCTTTGTTTGATGTGTACCAGAGTAGTAAGCCACGGGAGGGAGGCTGTGTATGGATTCTCTACCCAGATGCTGATAAGTTAGGGGCTTTCTCTCTTGTTGTGAAAAGCAGCTGAACTGAATGATTCTGGGCAGCAATGGAACATAATTCTTTTTCTTCCATAAGCACTTTTCAATCATTGATGTTGGCTTTAGCAGTGAGGCACAACCAGACAATTCTCTCTTGCATGTCTTTGCCTTCCAGAGCACTGGAACGGGCTGCTCAGCGAGGTTGTGGAGTCCCCTTCTCTGGAGACCTTCAAGACTCGCCTGGATGCAGTCCTGAGTAATGTGCTGTAGGCAATGCTGCTTTAGCACGGGAGTTGGACTACATGATCTACAGAGATCCTTTCCAACTCTGACAATTCCCTGATTCTGTGATTCCACTCAGTCCTTCTACAAATTTTTGCTCATCTTAAACACAGCGGTGCAGTATTGACAGGGGAGAGTCTGCTTCAGGTCCCCAGACTGGAAACTGTTGTATATGGAGACCTTGAAATCCATATTCACTTTCTGTGAACAGCCACAGGGAGGCATATATTTAACTGTGAGATTTATAGGTATTACCAGCCTGTCACATCTCCTGATTGTTAGTCAGTGTAAACCCAAACCATCCTGTTTTATCTAGTGTAGATATTGCCCTCAGACGACAGCCCCTACCTGTTTAGATTGCCAGCTGGGCCACTATAGGTAGGAAGGGAGTTAGAGTTTACACTGCTGAGTGGAGATCAACATATGCTTCATAGAATCATAGAACTGGCTAGATTGGAAGGGACCTTTCTGATCATCTAATCTAAGCATCAGCCTAACACTGGCAAAAACTCTCTAGGCACTATGTCCATCTGTCTTATAAATACCTCCAGGGATGGTGACTCAGAACCCCAAGAAAAATTACTTGGAGGAACTTGGTTTCCTAGGAGGCTACCCATTAATGAGTACATTCTCTTTGAATGGTTGCTGCTTTGCCATTTGTCTCTTGATGCTTTGTCAGACAGCATTCAAACAGCACAGAAGATATTGAGCACAGCACAGAAGATATGGAGCATGGTGTCTGATTCCTGTTGGGGACTACCTAGAAGTAGTGTGACTCAGTGAGGCTGTACTATGTGTACTATGTGTATGTCGGCACACTGTCTGCCCTGGACTTCACTTCTGGACTACTGCTGAGGAGTCATCATAGGACAGAGTAGAGTTAAGATCTGTAAGACTTCCAGGGCTTCAGACGGAAGCCATTTTTATCCTTGGCCAGTGTGGGTTTTGTGGAATAAACCCCACATTGCCTGTAAGGCTTAATTTTTCCACTGTGGTTTAACTTCCCATGGATATGACAAGTGCTGAGAAACCTCAGCTGGGTTCTGATCAAAATAATAAGTTCCAGGCTCTGTGCAGTACACCTGGGCAAACCAGCAGCCAGTCAGAAGAGAATGTACACGTTCCAGATTGGCAGGACAGGTTATGAAGGAATCTGTCAGGACATTGTCTTGTGGGATTTTTAGTGAGTGTGAACAGAAAGCAGTGGTGTTTCTGCCACAGACTAAAGTGTTCCTTTTCCTGAATGAGAGCATGAGCAGGCTTGATCCTTCATTTAATGTGCCACACAACTGAAGTGCATATATATACACTCCTACCACATCTCCACCCCCACACAAGATGTACATACACATTCAGGAACACAGAGACCTTTCTGGTGAGTCATGGTGTTCAGGCTGTCTCTATCACAGGCAGCTGCATCATCTAATTCCTTTCATCATGGCGCTTTCAAGTGCCTTCATAAAACTTTACCATTTTCTTGTAGCTCTGTTCCCTTGGGAGGCAGTTCCAGAGCTGCCTTGTTCTGATAGTTACAGATTTTCCTCTAGATTCCAGCTTCAAATGCAGCAAACAGCTGGCCAGTTGTGTATTGGCTTCTATTTGCCCAGTCTAACAGACCTGGGAGAAAGCTTGGGAGACATTGCTGGCAAGAGGGTATAGGGCTTGCTGAAGAATATAGGATGGAGGGATTAAGCAGTTTAAAGCCTTAATCTGTAGGAAACAAGGCTTCATTAGTTTGTGGAACGCTTTGTTATAGAAGGCAGTCATAATTTAAATATGTGCAGGAGTATTGATATATTCCAGGAAAGAAAGAAACAGGTCATCAGTAAAAATCAGGATCGTCTTCCTTGTGCCAGATCAATCAACTCACTTCAGCCCTCAGCACAGGCCATGAATGATACATAGGTCTCCTGCTGGCCCCTCTATACAGGGGCATGTTTCACCCAGTGAGACAAAGAGGATAATTGAGATGATTGGTCCTTTACATATCTGCTAGCCAGGTCCATGGGCCATGAGACTCATAAACTGTCAGGCTTCTGGGTGTAAATGAACCTTTAGGCACTTGATCAAAAGCACTCTCAACTTTTCACCTTGCTTTCACTCCATTTTTAAGCTACAGACCCCCAGTCCACAGTGCTGAGGTCTTGTCATGACCCTAAGTCAGCATTTTCAGAGCACGTGCATCCCTGTGGCCATTGCCAAGAGATGCTGGTGATCCATTGCTGAGAGAGATGTGCTTAAAAAGTGCTAGGAAGGCGGGTTTTTTTGCCCAGTTGTGTCTGGCCTGAAGCTCTCTGACTGCACATCTGACGTGTGTTTCTGTAACTGATGTGACACCTGTCTTGTATAGTAGCGGGATACAGTTTTGAACAAATAGTACAGTGAGAGAAAGCAGAAGCATAAAGCTCTAAAGGCATTTGCTTTCATGTTTTAGTGTCATTGGTTTACTTGGACAGATTAAGCAGATAAGAGCGAGAAAGACAGAAGTCAGTTCGCCTACTGAAGATGGCCTTCTGAAGGTGACTTACCAGTTGTGGAGGTTTTGGGTTCTGTCATTGCCCCTGTTGCTGAGCGTGCCATCACCACAGATCTTTACCTATTAAAGCAAGAGAATACTTAGCATCCTAATGGTTTGACTGATGTAGTAGTTGTGTTATATATAATGAGGAGAACCCATGAAACAGCTTGCTGTGAAGAAATAGTTCACATTAGCTGCAAAGTGTGGCTCTCTGAAGATTTCTTCTTTGAGTTTACTGGGCTTAAGTCAAGGGTGCCCACCAGGTCCTTAGTGCCAGAGGATTCAATTTATAAACTAAAATGTGACATTTTTCCCACTGCAGGAGCCAAGAGCTACAAACTCTGATATCCCTGTAAGGGGACAAATAGTCTTTTCCTAGTTTGGAGAGTTGAGGTGCAAAGGGAATGATTTGTCTCAGATTTATCAGGGAGCCGCTGGCAATTTGGGGACCTCAAGCCAGGAAGCAGAAACCACATGGGATTATTCTTCTTCCCACTGACTACTTCAGCTGATTTGCAGCTGCTTTTGTTGTCCCTGCCCTACTGGTAACTGCTATCCAGAAGAACATCTTTCCCGGGGAGGAAAATGTTAGTGGTACCCAAGTTCTGCCAGGTGGAGGAACAGCTTTGACACAAAGCTCAAGATGAGGGTCAGGCATGGAGCAGCTTTGCCTTTCCTTTGTAGAATTCACCTCCAGCTACTGTCCTATGCCTGTAGTGCATATGTGGCTAAGGTAACACAGAAAAAATGTGGGCTCCTGGCATCTGTGGGGCAGGCTGGCCCCATCAAAAGAAAGGTACTTGTTCTGACAGAACCAGAGTACATGGGAGAAGCATAGTGCTGCTAGTGCCAGAAAGTTGTTGTGACCAACTTGATGACCAGCACCAGAAATCAATAAGCAGTGATTCAAGCTGTAGGTTTCCAGGTGCTGTTGTTTTCTGCATTGCCCATTACTAAATGACAGTAAAGAGAGAGAGCAGCAGAAAGCTCTGACTTTGATTAATTGTGTCAGTTCCCTTTAACGGGACGCTCTGAAGTATGTTGCATGAATGTACCTGCTGTTATGGCTCTATCACAGAAGAAGGGGTGAAATACCTCAGGATTTCAACCCCTGCCTGAGCTGGCTGGATCTGGGATTTCTGCATGAAAGGCTGGAGTGCTGATCTGTGGGAACAAGGGTTTCCATCTTCTCCTTATGGCCAGTTCAGCAGAAACTGGCCTATCACTCAAGAGGGCTCAGGGCAGGCTGTCCAAGGACTATGTCCAGTCCAGGCAAGCAAGGATTTCTTTGAGCTTTTCAGGGAAAAGCCATACTGTCAGGATAAAAACTTCCCCCTTTATATTTCACCACCAATTTGTGGGACAGAAAAAACCAAAGGGGCAGCATAGTACATTTACATACATTGTGTTAACCCACTAACTATGGAGATTAGGGTGCTTTACTTTCTCATATTTCAATACAAGAGTCAGAAAAAGGAGTTACAGCAGGAGGAAAAATTACCCTGGCTCCCTTCCTGCAGCCCAGTGGACTGTGTGTATGGTATATAGTAAGTTACTTCCGATTCCTTTTAGGTTAGGATTTTAAACAAGAAGATCGATTTTAGCGATATTCAGTCCCGGTGTGGTTCCAGAGATAACATCAAACATTCTGCAGGGGGAGGAAATGTAAGTAGCACAGACACCCTGTGAACAGGCATCTCTCCACTGTGGTGACCCACCTTGCACAGCTAGATCCCTCTGTCTCCCTTCCTCTGAGCACTACTTTCCTTCTTGCTACTGTTTCACATGTGACTGTGGTCCGGTAGTCATGTGAGCCCCGTGTATGCAGTGGTGGCCCTCTGATCTTTCTTCACAGAGCACAACATTTTTCCAGAAGATGGCCAAGAAAAGGAAATGAGAAAAGAAGGGTTATCTCTAAACACCCAAAGGTGCTGACAGGGAAAGTCCCGTGTGAGCCAAAATGGTTCAGTGTATTTCATGGGAGTGGTCAAAGAAAGCGATTTCCAGAAAGGCACTCCAGCTCACAGTGAGACTCCAGCCTCACAGTTGGGCATCTTCCAGTGTGTCAGTCCTTCCTCAGCTAACCTGAGAGGAAGAGAAAGAAAAAGAAAATGTAAGGACAAAGGAAGTTGGGAGAGAGGATGGCATCAGCCAGAGTGCTAATGCTAATGCCACAGCATTATTCTAGTACAACAAATTGAGGTTTCTCAGGGTTTGACCAGACACTCGTTGGTTCTAGCAATCATGGTGGAATAGGTTAAGGTGGCTCTGACCCCTCTGGTGGAAATAATTTCCCCTCAGATGGAAGAGCTGATGATGTGGGCACATCTGTTCCAAACAGATTCAGTACAACCACCAGTGCTGACTTAAGTCATTGCTGGTGATGTGAGCAAACCAGTGGCATTGTAGTCACCTTGCCTTGTCTGGCCTGGAGCGGCTGCAATTTCTTAAGACCAGCTAACACAGTCACTGTGATTGTGGGCCGCTTCTGGGAGCCAGCTGGGACTGCAGCAAGGCAGGAGTGTCATCTGTGGCTGTTCCTGAGCTGGGCTCAGCACAGTCATGGCAACATGGCTGGCAGCAGGGCACAGAGCAGCCGGAGGAGGGAGGGTGCCTGTGCCGCTGCCTGGCTGAGCAGAGCGATGCCACTGCTATCCGTTGAGTACCAGCCAGCTCAGGTACAGCTGCAGGAGTCACATATGTAGATTCATCAGACTCTCCATAGTGCATTGAGCTGAAATTCACACCATATTTAGATGCAGAAAAATATGAAACAGATGGTAGAGAAAAAAAAAGACAGTCACTGACATGTCCCTAGTTGCCAGGATGCACATTCAAGAGCAGAAGCAAACAGGATGGGTCCTGCTGCACACAGGGCTTCCGAGCATCCACCCTGAGGGGAGGCACAGAAACATTTTAGGAAGAACCCACAAGCTGATCTGCTTTGTCCTCCTCTTTGTTTTGCTAGTAGCAAAGCTTAACCCAGCTCTGTCATTTCCCTAGGTGGGAAGGAAGCGTCTGTATTAATCCAGGTGTTTCCTCCTTTGTAGCATGGTCTGTTTTCTACTAACCATGTCTTCTTTTCCAGTGGTTTGTAGAGGCTTGGGCTCTTCCTGCAAACGGCTTTATTTATTTCTCTTCATTCCTGTAATTTGTGTGTGTGTGTTTGACAGGTACAAATCGTAACCAAGAAGATTGACTTGAGTCATGTGACTTCTAAGTGTGGTTCGCTCAAGAATATCCACCACAAGCCAGGTACTGTAGGCGTCTCTGGGACAAATCAAAGACCTAATCCTGTTCTGTGAAGGAAAAATCTTGGATGATACCATTCTCTTTTATAGTCCAAGACAAGTCCAAGTGTAAATACGCTTTCGTAGACTCATAGAATGGTTAGAGTTGGAAGGGACCTTAAAGATCATCAAGTTCCAACCCCCCTGCCATGGGCTGGGACACCTCCCACTAGAGCAGGTTGCTCACAGCCCCATCCAGCCTGGCCTTGAACACCTCCAGGGATGGGGCATCCACAACTTCCCTGGGCATTAGCAATAAAAATAATATTCTTAAGTCTACTTAACCAAATATATCAAGACGTAAAGGTAGTTTAGAGAATCTAGTTTTAGATAACCAATAAAAAATAATACAGAAGGATGCTGCTGTGGCACAATGTCGGTTTGATAAGATACTGAAATTCAGACTGATGTCAGCAAAATAGTTAAGTATGTGCTTAAATCCCAAGAAAATCAGTTGGGCTGCAGCACATGCTTACAGTTTGGATATGTGCTGAAGATTTTAAATTTTACCGAACGTGCAGTGTGGGGTTGTGTGTTTCTCACAAGAACCATTAGATGGCAACTAAAAGGGAAGCAATGTGAGCACACCTGTGTGCACAGGGTCAGAATTTCTCCTGAGTCATTCCAGCCTCTTAATCTCTATTTCCTTTTTCCTTTGCAGGAGGTGGGCGTGTGAAAATCGAGAGCGTGAAACTGGATTTCAAAGAAAAAGCTCAGGCTAAAGTTGGTTCACTGGAAAATGCCCACCATGTACCTGGTGGTGGTAACGTCAAGGTAAGGGTACTGCCGTCAGAGAAAAGGCTACCACTGTGCGCCTGCTCCAGTGAGATTATTAGAGCTCTGAATTCAGTAATGGCTCTGAATTAAATAGGAAACATCTTTTTGTTCTCCTTTGAACACACTCACATGCCGCTTGCTCCCTTTGGAATTTGGAATAACCAGTCTCAGATCCACACCCAAGCTAGTTTGTGCACTGGCTTTCTCCCTGAAGATAAAGCTTGTGTGGGACCATTGTAGAGCATAGGTATGATCCAGTAAGTTTGTAGTATGGGTATCCCAGAGGATCAGGAGTGCTTTGTGAAACAGGAAGGAAACATTTTGAAAGTAAGATCACTCCACAAACATTGGAAAAAACAGATTTCAGAAACAAATAAATCTGAGTGCCCATAAAATGTCTATTAAATGATGCAGCTAGGAGCAAGGATACTGCTCATTAAGGCATCCGTAAGAGGCAGAAATAGTAAGAGAACATAACATAGTAAGCCAATGTATATTAAAGATGGGATAAAATCTTCAGTTTCCATTGTTCTAATGAGTGAAGAAGCTTCAATCCTTGTAAGAGTTCTTAAAAGTAAACAAAATGAGACCCAAATGATGACCTCTATCAAGATAATTTGGTAAATATATAATGTGTTACAATCTTTGCTTTCCTGGAGCAGATTGACAGCCAGAAGCTAAACTTCAGAGAACATGCTAAAGCCCGTGTCGATCACGGGGCTGAGATCATCACGCAGTCACCAGGCAGGTCCAGCGTGGCTTCGCCACGCAGACTCAGCAACGTCTCGTCCTCTGGAAGCATCAACCTGCTTGAATCCCCCCAGCTTGCTACCCTCGCTGAAGATGTCACGGCAGCCCTCGCTAAGCAGGGCTTATGAATTTGCTCATTTTGCGTTGTATGAAGTAATAATATTTAGGCATGAGCTCTTGGCAGGAATGGGCTCAGAGCAGGTGTTACATTCATTCTTTACCATGTCTAAAGCCAAGTCACATCCCAAGACTTGTAGTTACCATACAGTTAAAAAAAAAACAAAAAAAATCAGTAAATGCAGAAATTGGCCTGATTTCCATTTACAACAGGAAGACACTGGCTTTATCTGGGTATACAACTGCAGTATGTTACATTGGACAGTTATTGTTGCTCTGCTCTGTCTTGCATGGAGTACCGTACTATGATAAAATGCATTTTTACCTTTCATGTGCCTGAAGGCCATCCACCTCTTTCTGAAGAGCCTTGTTAATATCCCAAGTTGCTCGTTTCACTGTTCCGTTGATAGATGGAGAAATAAAAAAAGAGAAGTTGCCCATTGTAAGTTATTACAGGTTAATTTAACAGTCAGCTTACCAGAAGGAAGGGCGTATAGAGAAATTGAAGTTTAATTAAAAATTATGTGTTATTTTGTACAAATGAGTAGAACAAAAGTTGAATTAAGTTATTAACATTTTTTGGACCTGGTTAATTCTGTCAGTGTATAGCTGAGAAGCCAATAAATTATTTAACTAATAACTAAAAATAGTAGTTGAAAACATTTGAACCATGCTTGGGGAAGTGACGTAAAAAAGCTGTTGAAAGCAAGCACTTCCACCTCAACGGACTTGTGTCTGATTAGAAAGTTGGTTAAGCGGCTAGATTTGTGTATGCACCACCGGTTTCACATCCTTTCCATCTGTTTGATACAGTATTATAGATATATATATTTCTCTGTGGCCATTTGTGATACACCCTCCTCATATACTTGAATATTCTACTTCTTTATTCACAGTATCTGTGTCTCTTGCACCCTTTGGTGTTGCAATTTTAGGTATGTAAAAGTAGATGTTAGCAGGGTTTTTTTTTTCCCTATTCATAAGAATACATTTTAAAAAGATGAAAATTTTAGCATGAAGTTGCTTTCTGTAACAACTAAAAGCCGTGACCCTGTTTTAGTGCCAGATGCAAGTCTCTTCTGTGATGCTAGAGAAAGGATTCCTTCACTCGTCCCTTCCCTCCCTTTCTTCACAAAGGTATGGTTTTTGTGGGGTCCAGGTGTTTGTAAAAGGGTCTGCAAAGATGGCTGAGGTTGGATTCTGGATTTCTAAAAAATCTGCAAGAGTTTGGTTTCGACTTTTTTCCTTTCTTCTTCTTTTCTTTTGTTTTTGTTTTTGTTTTTGTTTTTTTAAAACTCCTGTAGTAACAGTGAATGTTAGAGTTATTTATTTTTTTTTCTTTTGCTAAAGTTGAAACACAGAAAAAAAGGACTAATTTGTTATCTCCACTCCTTCAGTGATGTCTTACGTATACACTCAGGCACTCGCGTAACAACGATAAACTTAACAGAGGTGCCTGTGAATGATGGGACGTGAACAAATAAAATGAGCTCCCGAGACTGGGTTGCCACAGCGATTCATCAATAAATAGGGCATCTTAAAATCTGAGCAAAGTGGGACTATATTGACTATAAAAAGTATAAGAAAAAGTGTGCATAAAAGCTAAAGGGCAGCGATAGATCAAGAACCAATCTCGCGGAGTTACCTGGCAGAACTCCGGCACTATCTTACGGACATTAAGAGGACACTGAAGGTGATATGGTAGTATTACTCATCAGCGGATAATGATCTGCTGATACTATATGTACAGTAGATGTTATTAAATGACCAGTTTACATTCTTGCAGATTGTTTCATCTTTTCCTTTTGAAATCTCTTAACTAAACTTTGCACTGTCAGTTGAGCTACGCTTGATACGTGTATTAGGTTAACATTGTGTGTTGGAAGCTTTTGATCTGTTCTTTTTTCTTCTTAATTTGTATGTGTGTGTGTGTGTGCTGGGCTTTGATCTGAAAAGACTCATAGAGAGGATTTTTAAGTCTGTGGAGAAGTATCCTAATAATTAATAGCACAGAATTCCCCATTGTTAAATTCAGGTAGTAAATGCACAGTTACTAGAGAGTAAACACTCAGTGGACCAAAGGGGGATTTTGGCTAAGCTGTCACAGCAGGACCAAGACAAAACAAAATGGTTACATCTCTAAAAATGTTACTGAAGTTTAACTCCTAACAGCCCCACACATGACATTTCAGCTCTGCAAAAAGCTTTTTCACACTATAAAGTACCTAATACTGTTTGTAAGTCGGTTGTTGTCTACAAAGGACAGTGAGTTTAGAACCATGCTAAGCGCATCTGGAGGATTCTGGCTTTTGCCTTGTATTTGTTATTCTTTTGATTACAGGAAGCTAAGAATTCATGTGGAAACAGTGTCAAGTGAGGGCATTAAAAGCCTCTTCCCATTTTTCCAGGAAAACCACAAAACAGTATTTATATCACATTGCTTTGATCATACTATCGATTAATATGACTTCGCCTTGCAGTGGGTTTTTTTAATGCCTTTTGCCAATGTGGGAGTCAGTCTATGGTACTGCTGAACCTCAGCTTCTCTGAAGCTGAGCACCAGATAGGGAGAACAAGTATTAACCTGACTCAAGCTTTTTTATTCTGCTTTTAAAATTGACACTCTTTAGAAAATGAAGCTTAGTTAATCCACCTATGAGTCCAAAGGCAGAGTGGTGTCACACACCAAGTCATTTATTCCATGTATTAAAATGAGCTTTCTTGTCCTGATTCAGGCAAAGGCCTTTGTAATCGTAGTCATCCTTCCATAGAGAGAATCCTAGAATGCTGTGGAGTTAGATGAGGAGAAATCAAGAGTTTTGTGCTGTTAAATAAAAGTATTTAAAAACCAAGTTATGTTACATGACTCTAGATGTTCACTGAAAAAGCTCATATTAATCTTAACTTCTGAAGAAGATTGGTGGTTTTAAAAACAGCTGGTTTGTAAATATGTAATGCCCACTAAAGAAGATGGAGCCAGCTTCCTGGAAACTGCATCCGCTGTGTTTCTTTTCCACAGGTGTGTTGAGCCAGCAGGCATATTGGGTGCCTGAGACCCAACTCTGTAACAAAGCAGAGCTAATCCAGACGAAAGGAATAGTGAAACCTTTTATGGATAGCCAGGGGAGAGCCCCAAATTAATAATCCATCAAGTTGTAGAGACAAAAGAAAATGTACTTCTGTTCCATCCACAGAGTTGTGTTTTTATGTAACCACAAGCAGAAAGAAATCAAAGTTGAGCAAACCTCTGTCCAGCAACACTAAAGGAAAAACTAATACTGATGAGGGAAAACGTCTGCCCACGTGGGCTGTGTCTATTTTTGCTGTACAGCAGGAAATGGTATTATCCATTCAGTGCTCTCCTAAGGTACAGTAGTAACCTCATCGTGACTGCTTACAGATCTACGTTTGCCTATATACACGACCCAAAGGGAGTCAAAAGGCAGTCTGTGTGGACTACCATCTGTGAGCAGAAGTTTTTTCCATGCTGGATCAAATACTGTTTTGAAACCTAAGTACAAATGTCCCTTCAAAGGCAAGGGCCTTGAAGAGTAAATCATGTTTGCTATGAAAAGTGGCACAGGTAGATTTCTAGCCTAGGTGTGTGTCGAATTCACTCGCTAGTCAGATCACTAAACCTGCTCCCTCCGCAACTCCAGCAACTCCCACTGCAGGAAGGTAAATTAGTTTCACACTTGGAAAACTCCGGCGCATAAAAGCCACTTCAACTTTAGCAAAGAGAAAAAGCCAACAAATAAACATGCTGTATGCTGGGATGTCATGGAATACAGTCTGCTGTTACAAACCTGTGTTTTTTTCTGATAATTCTAGAGCCTGTTACCATAAAAAGAGGCATTTCTTGAATGGCTGGTGGTAGGTAGTTCATGTTTTTCAATCCGATTTGCAATTGTATTTGTTGCTGTATAGTGATTGTTTTGCAAAATAAAATCGCTTGTCATCTAGCTGCTTGTGTTGGTTTCCACCGTTTGTGAAATAGCTCCTCCTGCATTTAGCCACTGCGCCTTGCTGCCCCACGCAGAAATAGGGTCACGGGCCTGCTGGCATGGCACAGGCAGGAGAAGTCCCAGCGGATTAAGTCAGGATAAACTAAACTATGCTACACTAAACCCTGTTACTTTGTGCCCCCCCAAAATACCTTTTTTCACAGCTAGTGCCCTCTTCAGCAGGGTAGTATTTCCCTTCTGTCCTTTGTGCCGAGGTCCCAGCCTGGAGGTGAGGTTCAGCCTCACCCCACACCAGGCCCTGCTGGCAGAGGAAGGCCCATGGCAGGGCCGCCTTCCCTTCTCACCCTGCATCTTCTGGCAGCCCTCAGTGCACAGGCCAGAGCCGTCCCTGCCGCAGAGCCGGGCCTGGCACCAGTGGAGACTTGTCACAGTTTTGTGTCATGGCTCCAGCGCTTTCTCCCACTTGGCTGAACTGCGGGGCAGCCCTCGGTTTGGCCTCATAAAGGGGTCGGAGCAGCACTCCATCCCCTCACAGCCATGGGAGGAAGTACCCTTGCCTGCCGTGAGGGGCTCAAGCCCGAAGGACAGCGATGGATGAGCATGGTGGGGTCTGGCTCCTCATAGCCTACTGAGGACAGTGGGGTTGTGTGAACCAAAGGTAATGGGAGCTGTGGGTGATGAGGGTCATCCTGAAAACTTAACGGGGAGTCAGCCCAAAGATGGAGGGCTGTGTGAAGGAGTTTGCTATTTTGGATCCATTGGTGGGTCTCCCTTAGCTTGGGTCAGGGAGGAAGGGCAGCTCTGTGTTGCAGGTGGAACAGAGGAATGCTCTAGTAAATGTTTGTGTGCCGGGCCAAACCACCTGTGCAGACCAGGTGTTCTTAGTGTGGGCCTGTGGTGTTGGGAGGCAGGGGAACCTCACCTCACAAGGCTTTCCTGCCCTTGTATTGCCTGCTCTGGGCCTGCTCAAGCAAGGCTGCCTCTGATGCCACCTCCTCCTCTGCTGCCTGCCTGGAGAGGTTTTAAGCCTGTGCCATGCAGATGTAGATGCAATGACACAGGTGAAATGAGAGCTTCAGTATCAGTTATGGTGTGAGCTCTGCATATTCTGCAGAGTTGGAGAGAAGTAGTGGGACTTGCTAACAGAAGAAGAATCCTCAGAATGTGTATGGGAATGTATTAGGCAACTGAGTAGATTGCCTTGAATTTTCCAGCACCTGCCTTTCCCAAGCTGGACTTTCCACATAACACTATATACATAATATATTATATACATAATATATATATTTTGCAATATACATAAATAAATGCAGTCAAACTACCTGGAAGAATAATCAAGTGCTGTTAATTATCCATTAGAAGCACCCTCCTGAGGGTGGTTAAGCACAAGGCAGAACTAATGCATTGTCTGCTAAAAGGAAAAAGATTAAGAGGTTGAGAACAAAAGTGTAAATCCCAATTTAAGCATTCACAGCTAGAGCAGTGGCTGAGGAGAGCTGGCAAGAACCTGATTCCTCCTTTCAATGTGAACAAAGAAGAGTTGATACTTTTTCTATGACTGTTGTGTCTTATTAACAGCGTGAGGTAGGTGATGCGTTTTATAATTTGCTAGCAGATTGTGATGTTGGAGCACTGAGGTGAGTATGAGCCATGAATAAAATATTGATTAATTACAGTGTTACTGAAAGTGAGGAAAGCCCAGGAATCCTGCTACGTTTGCTAGAGGTCCAGTGCCCTTTGCCTGTCAGCTCATTGGGTGTTCCTGCCATTGTACAGGAAAGTGGTAGAACAAATGGGTGGGTGAGTTGGAGAAATAGATCTGATCAGAATGGCAGGCAAAAGGCCTTTGACCAGGAGGTGTGTGGCCGTGCAGAAGTCCCAGTTACTGCTTTGAAGACACAAGGCAGTGTGGTAGTGATGGAGGGGCCCACACCTGGCTTGTGTGAGCACCCTTGTTCTGGAAGGAGAAGCACATGGTAGAGGCAGTTCTCGGGTCTCTTCTGAGGAATGAAGAGGAAGACCTGTTTGGTAACTCAGTGGAACAAGAGAAACCCACTTTCTTCTCCAGGGAGAAGTTGAAAGATATGTTGAAGGGGAGAAGATCTGTTGTCATTTATTCCCAAAAGGAAGTAAGGTAAGTTAAACAAACTAAAGGTAGTAGTTTTGCAGCCACTACCAAAGCAGTCCCATCTCAGACCTTGGAGAGTCTTGATCCAAGGAGTGGTGTGATCCCCCTGTATCATCTCTAGGATTTTGTTCCATCTCTCCCTGCCTTGCCTAGCTGGATCTTAATCTGTGCCTCTTAATTGCACATTTAATTGCAATTAAATGACTTTGTGAATAGGATTTGTTGCTTGAACATTATGCAAGGGCACTAACTCTCTGTGGTCGCTGTGCAGGATCTGTGCGTCAGCTGTTTTGAAATGGGATTCAGACGTGTGTGAGTGCTATGTCACTCCTACTGATTCCAGCTAAACATGGCCCAAGGATGAAATATGTGGTTGTGTCCTGTTTTGGGGTGGAACTTTCTGCCCAGTGAGAGAGGCTCAGGCTCTCACCTCTTGCTGTGGCAACCAGGGTCAGCTGACCTGATTTTGTATGTATTTCTATATACTGGATCTTTTTCATTATAGCCTTTTAATTTTATTATTAACATTTCATTAAAATAGTTCAGTTTTTCCCTAAACTCACAAATCTTTCTCTCTTTTCTTCCTCTCCTTGGGGGAGAGCATCTGTCATCTTGTCATTGGCCAGCTCAGCCAGTCCTTATGGCATCTGATCCATGTAGACTGCAGTCTGCTCCTGCCCAAATTCATGTAGCAATAGAAGCAAACCTGGTAGTTTTAGGTCGTTTTGCACGCTCATTGCATAGCTTCAGGGGTTCATTTGTGGTTGTTTCTGAATGCACGGTTGTGTTGTGTTTGAGCAGGGCTGGCAAGAAGACCTGTGAATGAGACTTCTGAAGAATCTTGGTTGAAGTGTTTTCATGTGGAGTTTAAGAGCCGTTAAAGAAAAAAACAGAGCTTTCCTAGCTTTCTTTAATTTTACAATACACTTGAGGAGAGAGTCAGGCCTTTGTTTTCCACCCCCCTGTACTTCCATCTCATGTAGTTCATCATAGTGCAAAGAGGACCTGTATGTTTGCCACGCCAAAACAGTAGCCTTTGACCTGCTCTTTACAATGCTGTAAGTGATAGCATATACTGTACTGCCAGTGAAACAGCCTTCTGTGCCCACTCTCTGCTCTTGCTGTGTTCTACTGTAATTACTTAACAAGGTTCAAAGGCTTCTTAGGAAGATAAATGGATAAATGGAGGAATAACTTTTGCTTCTACCTGACAGATCCATATGAAAAAGGGTAAAAACGAGTGGCATCCATCAGTGCTGACTTTCTGTGACTGCTTGTCCCAAGACAGAAAGGGTCTTTGGCATGGGTCCTTTCAGCCAAGGACAAAAGCCTTCTTTATGGAAGACTAAGCTCTCAGGAGCGTGCCAAACAATTTGTCTCTTGCTCTGGGGTATACAGTTAGGAGTTGTTTTCAGCTTTGCTCTTGGAAAGGCTGCTGCACAACAAATGGCTCGGATACTCATGAGTTTAGATTCTGGTTCTTTCTGCACAAACAAAATAACAGATAAACTAGAGGTGGGAGTACTTAGGAGTGTGTGTGGCAGGGATTAAGGCTGGGGATCTGGAGAGCTTCAGCATGAAGACAAATGCAACACAATGAGGTTTAGAGCAGTTCCTTGCTCTGGGAACTCCTATGTAAAGTGGGGGCTTCGTGCTGAGGTTCTGCGCAGTGTTCCCACTCAAGACTGAATCCTACTCCAATGGTTATGTAAACACAACTGTATGATTTGAGCAGAATCCTGTGATTTGGGGGGATGTCAGACTGATGCTGCCTGTAGTAAGAGTAGAAATGGAAAAATAGTGTCATGGACATCTTTTGTGCCCAAGCACTTGAGTGGGCTGGGAGTTGCTGGAGTACAGCAGAGCTAATGACACCATTTCAGCTCTTCCCCGTGCATCCTTCCTGAAAGCAGTGACATCTTGCACTGTTCTTCATGTTTTTGCAGGCAGACAGAGCTGTGTTTCTGTGCCTGCCCAAAATGCTAGTGCCTAGTGAACAGAACACAGGTGAACTTTCAGGATACCTTGTTGTTGTTCTACTATAATGACCTTCCCGCTGAGTTTGCTTGCTTCCTCTCTATCCCCACTGTAAGGGAAAGCAGGGGAGTGATTTCATCCCCATCCCTGGAAGGGTTCAAGACCAGGTTGGATGGGGCTTTGAGAAACCTGGGCCAGCGGAAGACCCCGCTGCCCATGGCAGGGTGTTGGAACTTGATCTTTAAGGTCTCTTCCAACCCAAAGCATTCTATGATTTTCTCTGCAGCACTCACTGCAGTGTTAGTATTTAGGTGCAATCAAGTGCAGACTGCAAATGTGAAAGCCTCTGCTGCAAGCAGAAGTTCAGTGTAGATATAATCAAAATCTTCCAGGCTACAAAGTTCCTTCTTCTCTTACACATGCAATTCCCAAGTTGCAAGCTTACATTAAGCACAGATTGCTTCAGCTTCGTGTGCCCTTGGGTGGTGGGTGGTAGGAACGATGACGTTCATTGGTTTCAAACCTACCCAGGTAAGCATCATAAGAGAGATCTCGAGGTGCTGGAGTGAGTGCAGAGGAGGGCAACAAAGCTGGTGAAGGGCCTGTGGAATAAATCTTATGAGGAGCAATTGAGGGAGCTGTGACTGTTTAGTTTGAGGAAGAGGAGGCTGAAGGGAGACCTCGTCACTCTACAACTGCTTGAAAGGACATTGTAGAGAGGTTGGTGCTGGTCTTTTCTCACGGGTCATTGTTTTCCTACTAAACTTTGGGTTTTGAGGAGCTTTGTGTTGATGTTTTCATCCCTGTCTGTTTACCTGTAGGCAGCTGCCCTGAACTGACCACACCGAGTGCCCCTGGTGTCCCTGTTAATCAGGAGAATGTGTAAGAGGTTCTGGCTGCAGTTTGTGAGGAAGCTGCAGTGCTCTTTTTTGCTCATGTGTTCCCTGTTGTGAAGCAGAGCAGAGGAATGACAAGGTTAGGCTTAGAGCAGCAAGCCGGAAGCTGCTTCTTGAATGCAGGAATAAGGAGAGATGCCCATCTGAAACAAAACCCAAAAAACCAAGCAAACAAACCCCACCCCTACCAAACAAAACACAGATCTGAATGGTGCTTGCCAGTTACTGAGGGATACAAGTCTCTTAAACCAGTTCAATATTATAACTGACTAAAATACCTGGTGACACTAATCTTGAGGGTGAGACTGTACGACTCAACATAACATCCACATAAGCCATCCTTAGCCTGCAGCACTCGGCCCTGGCTGAGGGTTAGCAATCCTCTGAACCATGGTGAAGCTACAAGTTCTAGTTATCCATATTGTGAATGTCCATTGTGGGGACACTGATCTTGCACTTTTTGAGGCCTTAAAAGATCGGTTCAGTTAATTTTTTTTCTCTAATTGCAAATAGCATTAAAGCTCTCTTTAGTCCTTATAATTTTCTTGGAAGAATGGTTATTCTCCTGCTTGATAATTACTAAAGCTCCCAATAAAATTAGACTTCAGATTTTTTCCTAACTGAGGTTACGCTTTATTCAATAATTTCATAACACATTACAGGACTGGAAAAAAAGTAATTATTTAAAAAATCAGTTTATCACTCCTACTGCATTGTGTTTTACTTCTGACTGTCAACAGGCATAGAAAGGACATGAAACTGCTGGAACAGGTCCAGCAGAGGGCCATGAAGATGATCAGGGGTGTGGAGCACCTCTCCTATGAAGACCAGCTGAGGGAGCTGGGTTTGTTCAGCCTGGAGAAGAGAAGGCTCCAGGGAGACCTTAGAGCAGCATTCCAGTATCTGAAGGGAGCCTACAGGAGAGCTGGAGAGGGACTCTTTGTCAGGGAGTGTAGTGACAGGACAAGGGGTAAGGGCTTTAGATTAGAAGAGGGGAGATTTAGATTAGATATTGGAAAGAAATTCTTTCCTGGGAGGGTGGTGAGGCACTGGAACAGGTTGCCCAGGGAAGTTGTGGATGTCCCATCCCTGGAAGTGTCCAAAGCCAGGCTGGATGGGGCTGTGAGCAACCTGCTCTAGTGGGAGGTGTCCCTGCCCATGGCAGGAGGGTTGGACCTCTATGATCTTCAAGGCCCCTTCCAACTCTAACCATTCTATGAAGTAAAACTCAAATTTGCTTTAGAAATAAGAAGACTGTATTAAAAAGTCCAGGATCCATTGAGGGGATTTGGATTAGGGAAAATTCTTTAATAAATACCATTTATTTAGAAGTAAGGTTTTTTTAAACATCTCTCTGTAGTTGGTTCTCATGAGATTTTAGAAATTTTTTTTATTTTTTTTTTCCTCTCTGGCCTCACTGAACTGAAGGAAAGAAAATAGTAATTAAAAGCTTTCCTGTCTAAGCAAGATAATCCTGTGAATACAAAGGCCTTATTTCTGTGCACCAGCAGAAAAAGTTGCTGCTGGCAAAACCCCCGATCAAACAAAACCAACTAGTTTAACATTTCAACACTCCCTGATATTATTAGAGATTTTAATAATTTAAAACTTTCTGGTTATAAAAATATTGTTAAGGTTTTATTTAACAAATTACCTTCTAATTAGCTGTCTTAAGACTGGTTTTGTGTATGGGGGGATTTTACCAAAACGTAGCTCACCTAGGGTCCTGTTCTCCATGGGAAGAGATGGAGACCAGCCTACGGCACTGCAAGGAGCAGTTGGGGTGGGCTCGAGAAAAAATTTTATCCCAAGGAGGTGTAAAAGCATATTAACCAAGTAGTAGCACTGGGGTTTCTGCAAACCTATTTCTCAAAGTAGCCACAAGGAAGGAAATAGGTGGTGTTGATCGGTTCAGGTCCCATTTCAGGAAGCAATCTGGTAAGTTTTTAAGTGCCTAATATTAAGTAGGTAGATTGAAAACCAGTAAGAAATAAGGCCTTGGCTTGTTAGAGCAGCTCTCTTCAAACCCTCCAACTTTTTGTATAAGCAATGGAATACCAGTTTGGGGTTTTTTTGGTTTTGTTTTGGTTTGGTTTTTTGTGAAAAATTAACTGATAAGGGTGGAGTTGTGTTGGTCTTTAGTTATTTTATATTACTTATTTGCAGTTGTGTACTATTTCCTGAGATCCTTAGCTATGTAAGGAGAGCTAATTTAACAGTGACTGAGAAATATTTCCAGCAAACCTGACTCAAATATATCTTTGTAGTAGTCAAATCAGTCTGGTGTCTAGTTGGAAAGACCTGGAATCTGCTTTGGCACTTGCCATTCTCTCCACCTCTGTTTGTCTCCATTTTTCTGTGGAAGAAAAACCCACGTGTGCTGGTTTTGGCTGGGGTAGAGTTAATTTTCTTCACAGCAGCCACGATGAGGCTGAGCTTGGGTTTGTGCTGGAAACAGTGTTGAGGACCGTAGAGATGTTTTGGTTACTGCCCAGCAGTGTTTACACAGAGCAAAGGCCTTTTCTTCTCCTCCCCTCCCCTCCCCACCACCGAGTAGGCTGGGGGTGCACTAGAAGCTGGGAGAGGACACAGCTGG
>VZTM01024259.1:353584-376140 GCA_013400555.1 Jacana jacana | reverse complement strand
TCCCACCTTGATGCCGACGAACGTCCATCTCTGCCTCCTCGGTGCTGCCACGGTGCCACGTTCACGTGAGATGGCTCTCCAGGTCTAATCCCTCTCTTGTCTCCACGTGGTGGGACGAGCCTGGCCGCTGTGGGGGTGCTGTCTCCTACCCTACAAAGACTCAGGCTGACGCGAGAACAGTCCTTGGCTGGGCGGCGGAGGTTGCACCTACGAGGTCGGGTCCCGCGGGGCTGCCCGACGCCCCAGCNAGAGCTGGATGCTGGCCACAAAACAAAAAGACCCATGTGAGCCAGGACCCTGACACACATAGACCCATAGAAGAAGCCAAGTTGGAAGGGACCTAAAGGATAAAGCTGGTCCAACCATCAACGCCAGTCTGATAAAAACCATCACTCAACCGTGGCTCTAAGCACTCTGGTGACCCGTCCTTTGAATTCTTCCAGGGATGGTGCCTCCCCTGCTTCCCTGGGCAGGCCCTTCCAAGGCTTAATAACCCTCTCTGGGTGACAATTTCTCCCTGTCTCCAATCTGAATGTCCCCTGGTGCAACTTGAGGCCATTTCCTCTTGTCGCCTGTGACTCAGGAGAAGAGTCTGATTGTTGTCCCCCCAGCTACACCCTCCTTCCAGGCATTCGTAGAGAGCGAGAAGGTCTCCTCTTGGACTCTGCTTCCTTTGCTTCTCCTCATATGACCTACTCTCCAGACCCCTCAGTGNTGTCCTGTCATTGGACGTCACTGAGAAGAGCCTGGCTCCATCCTCCTGACACTCACCCTTTCCATATTTATCAACATTCATGGGGTCACCCCTCAATCTTCTCTTCTCCAAGCTCAAGAGACCCAGCTCCCTCAGCCTTTCCTCCTATGGGAGATGCTCCACTCCCTTCCTCATCTTGGTAGCCCTGCCCTGGACTCTCTCCAGCAGTTCCCTGTCCTTCTGGAACTGAGGGGCCCAGAACTGGACACAATATTCCAGATGGGGCCAGAGGTGATTGTCCCCCGGTGCTCAGCACTGGTGAGGCCCCACCTCGAGGCCTGTGGCCATGTCTGGGCCCCTTCCCACACAAAAGACATTGAGGGTCTAGAGCAGGCCCAGAAAAGGGCAACGGAGCCTGTGAAGGGTCTGGAAAATAAGTCTTCTGAGGTCCAGCTGAGGGAGCTGGGGGTGTTCAGTCTTGGAGAAAAAGGGGCTGAGGGGAGACCTTCTCACTCTCCACACCTCCCGGAAAGGACGGTGTAGCCAAGAGGGGGTCAAGTCTCCTCTCCCACATCATAGGCAATAAAATGAGAAGAAATGGTGTTGACTTGCACCAGGGGAGGTTCAGATTGGAGATAAGGAAAAAGTTTTACAGGGAAAGAGTTATTAAGCCTTGGAATGGGCTGCCTGGGGAAGGGGTTGAAGCACCATCCCTGGAGGCATTTGGTTGATGTGCTGCTTAGTGACCCAGTTTAGTGATGGTTTTATATCAGAGTTGGGTTAATGGTTGGACTAGAGGATCTTAAAGGTCCCTTCCAACCTGGACAATTCTATGATTCTATGAAAATCACCCATTAATGGCCTCACTCCTATCCGTCACATGCCACACGTTCTAGCCACCTTCCTGATGCCACACGCCCCTGCAGCCCCCTCAGCTGTGGAGGAACCCCCCTCCCTGCCCCATGACGCTCGCCCCGACCCCTCCTGCCCTGGCCCCAGCACTTGCCCCTGCAGCTCTTGCCATCCCCTTGCAGTGTCCCCGTCACGCAGCTGCACAGGGGGCCCTCTGCCTGGCTCGTGCAGATCTGCTCGCAGCCGCCGTTGTCCTCACACCAGTCTGATCCTGGACACAAAGAGCAAAGGACACATGAGCAATGTTCCCTGGACCCCGAGGAGGCCCTGACCCTGGGCTGCCTAAACCCACCCCCCTAAGACCCTGTTAAGACAACAGGGCCCACCAGAGCCCACCCATTGCCATCCAGACACACCATCACATCACACACAGCGTGTGGATGATGCTAGGTTTCCCTCACCCCACCCTGTCCCCAAAGTGGCGCCTGGTCTGGTGCTCACAACACCCAGTGGCTCTTTAGGGAAGGGAAAGAGAGCACCCACAGCACAGGGACACTTGGACAAAACCAGAGTGCTCCACACCACCCAACCACCTGCTGCCCACCCTGCCATCTCATCATTTCCTGTGCCCCTAAGAACACCCTCCTCTGAGCAAAGAAGGACCCCGACATGGCCCACACCTACGCTGATCCCACTGGTGCCTGAAAACAACCCTCCGCCCTCACCTCCTGGTATCAAACACTTCCCCCCCGACCACTGGGGCTCTCTTATGCTCATCCCAAATCCTGCATGAAGGAACAGCCTCTCCCCGCAGGACCCAAGCACGTTCCCTCACCCCAGTGCCAGCCAGAAGGGGCCCTGCCCAGACACTGCCCCGTGGCACCCCACTGGGCTCCACCTGGATGGCAGATGACACCAGGTAGCCTTTCTCAGCATCAAGAGCACTTACGCTTCCTCCTGATAGGCCCCACAGAGAGGATCTGCTCCTTGGACTCCTCTGCAAACATGCTGGCCATCCTCGTGTGCTGCGGGCAGTTCTGCGTGGGGACAAACGCTGCCTCTATCACCCTTGGCCCCTGCCTGGCCCTTCTGCCCAGGGCCAGCTCCCGAACGGGAGATCCCTGACTCTTGATCCCCTGCGACTGCTCTTGGAGGACACGGGCCCAGAGATGACCAGCCTGTGGTGGGTCTTTCCTCCTGCCCTTGCCCACGGGGCTAGCACTTACTATTTTGCAGGAGTATTTCTCCGAATCGCAGAGGGAGACGGCGCAGTGGAGGTGGACTTCGTCGTAGTCCCCGATGAACTTGAAGACGGTGACGTGGAAACGACAGGTCAAGGACACCCCGTTCTCCTCTATGCCAATGGTGTTGTCCTTCATGTTTTGGCACCTGCACAAAGCAGCCACGCTCGCCTTAGACCTCCCGTGACTCAGACCCTCCAGGGATGTCACTACCCTCTGGCCCCATAAGGTCCCTTGCCCTGGATCCTACGACACCACACTGGTATGACACAGAGAGCGGTCAGTCAGTGGAATCAGCTGCCCAGGGAGGTGGTGGAGTCACCCTCCCTGACTGTGTTTCAGAGTAGATGAGATGTGGTGTTGAGGGATCTGGTGTAGGGGAGAACTTGTAGAGTAGGGCTGATGGTTGGACTTGATGATCCCAGGGGTCTCTTCCAACCTAAATGATTCTATGATTCTATGATATCCCACCCTAACCACCTCCTTTGGATGAGGGTATCATGTCCTGCCTCCATGGCATGACCTGATTCAGGCACACCCAACTTTGGAGACAATTCCTCCACGATCCACATCTCCCTCTGTCTTGTACAAATGCAGCATTGACCCTGCGAGGGAAGCTGCTTCTCTCTGCAACTGGGACTTCTTCAGGCATGGGACCTCTGGGTACACCTCTGTGCTAAGCCAACTAGTCCACTTGTCCAGTTCTGGGCTCCCCAGTTCAAGAAGGATGGGGAACTGCTAGAGAGGGTACAGCAGAGGAGCACAAAGATGATGAGGGGCCTGGAGCATCTCTCTTACGAGGAAACACTCATGGACTTGGGTCTGTTTAGTCTGGAGAAGACTGAGGGGGGATCTGACCAGTGTTTATAAATACTTCCAGGGTGGGTGTCAGGAGGATGGGGCCAGGCTTTTTGCAGTGGTGTCCAGTGACAAGATGAGAAGCAACAGGCGCTAACTTGAACAATAAGAAGTTCCATCTAAACATGAGGAGGAACTTGTTCACTTTGGGGGTGGCAGAGCCCTGGGAGAGACTGCCCAGAGAGGTGGTGGAGTCTCCTTCTCCAGAGACCTTAAGAAACTGCCTGGACACATTCCTCCGGGAGGACCTGCTTTGGCAGAGGGTTGGACTAGACAATCTCCAGAGGTTCCTTCCAACCCCATATCATTCTGTCATTCTTTCAAATCACACTGGCTCTAAACGTGCGTGCTCCCCTGTGTCCCACCCTTCACAGATCCTCCTTGACTGACTGTGAGGTCGCTCACTCCAACTGATAATACCACCTGTGCGAGCATCGACAGGACAGACAGGACAAAACCCAAGGTGTGCTGAGCCCCTTGGTCCCTGGTTGCTCACCCTCCCTCAATGATGAAGTAGCGCAGCTTGTCGTTGCTGTCCCGCGAGGGGGTGGCGTAGCACTTGTTCAGCATCAGGATGAGGTGGTTAGAGTCGGCCCCCACGACAAAGACCCCCACGTAGAGCACGTCCCTGGTGGTGAGCACCACCTCACCCTGACGGTAGGGGTGCTTGTAGGAGGAGTTCTTGTACAGGGCCATCTTGGTCGTGAAGCTCCCTTCCTGCGTCGGCACCGTCAAGTTAATCACGCTAACGATGACGAAGAAATACTGGTTCAGGCAGAGGCGAGGTGACAAACCCCTGCTTGGCACCCTCACTCACGTTTCTCTTCCCCCCTCGTAACAGACAGTGCTGTGTCTCTCCCCCTGGGTTCCTACCTGAGCATTGGTCGCACCACCGAATCCAGGGAGATCTTGATGTCCAGCTCGTAGGCGCAGGAGAACTCCACGTTGATGGTCCGGTCCCGCGTGATGATGTTGCCCGTGTTATTGGCGCTCTCGATCCACACTGTGTTCTTGTACACTATGTGTGTGCTGTTGGACTGCAGGAGGAACGTGGGGTATGTCATTTGGGGCTGGCCATCTCTGCTGCCCCGTTCCTACAAACACCTCTATGTGCCCCGCCACGCTTCTGCTGCCTCTGGCCAGTGGGGCTAGGGACCACCGGGTGGCATCCTTGCTCTAAAACCCATGCCTCCTTTTTTTTCCTGGCCTCTATCCCAGTAAAACACTTTCAAAGCGTTCCTTGTGCCAACACATGACCCTCTGACCCTGGCACTGAGCTGGGCCACAACCACTGAGGAGGACTGCCGGGCTGGCATGGAGCTGCGCTGCCTTGATGTGCCCACCGCTGGCGACATCCCAGCATAAATAACAGCTCAGAACACACAGAGCTTCCTCCTCACCTTCCAAACTACTCCTCTGCCTCCTTTGCACCAGGATGCTGGCAGAGTGATGGTGACCCCGTGACAAAAGACTCTGTGTGCTACAAAGCCCACCCTGACCCAATTGACGTTCAGAGCTACATGCACGTCCCAGGCCCCGGTCAACTTTCAGCTCCTGGTCGCTCCAAGCCATACCCCACAAGGCATGTTCCCCCCACCTCCTCCACCCTCAGACACCTGAGATGAACAGACCAGACTTTGCTCCTGGGCAGGCGTGCCACGACTCACCTGCACCAGGTTGCCACAGTTGCCCTTCGTGTTGTTGATCTGGAAGGAGATGAAGTCCTCCCCTTCGATGCCGGGGCACTGGCGGTCGTTGACCCGCACCCCCTCGCGTTCGAAGCCCAGCTGGAACAGCCTGCACTTCGAGATGGACACCTCCATTTGGGCAGCTTTACAGGTCACCTCTGCGTCAATGATGTCATGGGTGGCTAGAAGAGGAGATGGGACAGCTTTGGGTCACCACAAATGGTATGGAGGGCCCAGTCCCATCAGAAACAGGACAGGATCATCTGCAGCACACCTTGCCCCTCCAACATCCCTGTGGCTTCAAGTGCTCCAGATAACCTCCACCCTCCTCCCATCCCAAACTGCACGTGGTGGCAAAACTTGGTCCTGCCTGGACCTGGGACCTCTGGTTTCTGGCTCCTGGCACCTCCCCTCCTGAAGCCCCAGTGCTGTGACAATACAATGCCCACCCCACACCACTCGCTTTGTGGCCAGCCCTGGGGGACTCACTGTTCCCATAGGGTGGGGGCTCGATGCACCCGCACAGCTCCCCGCCGTTGTCCAGCTCGCAGCTGCGGTTGGGGCAGTCGGCGCCCACGCAGGGATCTTCCACCACTCCTGCTAAACAGCACAAGACAGAGCACAAAACACAACCTTTATCCTCAGACCCCGGGGAGGGAACACCTCCAACCACCCCCGCCCTGCCGGCCCCGCTCCCTGTCCCCTCAGTTCCAGAAGGACAGTGACTGTGTTTAAGAGTAGACTGACTGTGTTTCAGAGTAGATGAGATGTGGTGTTGAGGGATCTGGTGTAGGGGAAAACTTGTAGAGTTGGGCTGATGGTTGGACTTGATGATCCCAAGGGTCTCTTCCAACCTTAATGATTCTATGATTCTATGACAGGGAACTGCTGGAGAGAGTCCAGGACAGGGCTACCAAGATGTTGAAGGGAGTGGAGCATCTCCCATAGAAGGAAAGGCTGAGGGAGCTGGGTCTCTTGAGCTTGGAGAAGAGGAGACTGAGGGGTGACCTTATTAACGTTTGTAAATATGGAAAGGGTGAGTGTCAGGAGGATAGAGCCAGGCTGTTCTCAGTGACATCCAATAATAGGACAAGGGGTAATGGATGCAAGCTGGAACAGAGGAGATTCCAGTTAAATATGAGGAAAAACTTCACAGTGAGATGACTGAACCCTGGAAGGGGCTGCCCAGGGAGGTGGTGGAGTCTCCTTCTCTGGAGAGATTCAAAACTCGCCTGGAGGTGTTCCTGTGTGACCTGCTCTAGGTGTTCCTGCTCCGGCAGGGGGATTGGACTGGAGGAGCTTTCAAGGTCCCTTCCAATCCCTGATAGTCTGTGATTCTTGGGGGTTGCCATCCTGGCGGCACACAGCTCCCCCACCGCCCTGAAGACCCCCCCATCTCTCTTACAGCAATTCTCCTTCTCGATCCACTCAGTGCCCAGGATGCCGAAGGTGCGGCAGGCCTCTCCGTAGGCAGCCAGCGAGCCGCACAGCTGGACCTTCTTGTGGTTGTAGCAGCCATCCAGAAAGCAGGACTCATAAAAGGGCAGGGGGTCCAGGAGGCCGTAGCAAGGCTGGAAGAAGCCCTTCATGTCCGTCAGCTTCAGGCAGTAGCTGTCACTCTGCAGCTCCTGTATCTGGACGTTGTCGCAGGAGGCGGCGTACTGCGAGTACTGCAGCTCGTTGCAGCTGTGGGCACCGGACATGTTGCAGGGGCCGACCCCTCGGTGCAGGCCCCGCTCCCGCTCCCGCTCCCACCTGGGTGGGGAAGGAGCCCCCTCCCTGCCCCTGCTCCGACCGCTCACCTCTTCTGCATGCCGTTGGTTTTCCAGCTCTGTGCCAGCACCACGCTGCTGACCGCCGGCTTCCCCCGCAGCGTGGCGTAGTCGTCCATCCGGTCCCCGTTGAAGTTGCCGCAGAGGCCGCACACCTTGTTCTGCAGCCGCTCCCCGATGGCGATTTTGATGACGTTGAAGCCGTTGTAGCGGATCTGGATGTCCGGGCTGGAGTCGATGACCAGGAAGCCCTCCTGGCTGAAGATCTTTGTGGAAAGCCCCGTGACGAAAGGGATGCTCACGAGGCTGCCGTTCACCTGGCGGGGGAGAGGACACGAAGCTGATGTCCCCTCCTTCCCATCCCCTCTGAGTTAGGCAACACATCCCAGCTGTGGAAACACACCAACTCTGGTGGGAGCTGGCACGTCCTCCCTCCTCCTTCTGGCCAACGGCTCCTTCTGAGCATGCCCCCTCCCTTAAAAGCCCACATGAGGCTGCACCAAAAAGGGAGTCCTGCCCAACCTCAAAAGCCCACCAAAGGCCACAGACAATGCCCTTCAGAGGCAGAGCCACACCACAGCCACACTTGACCCTCTGCATCCCGCCTCCCTCAAGGACAGCTTCGCCAACGCCGCTGAGACACAGACGAGCACACGACTACAAACTCCTGGGCTGCAGATGGTCTTGCCTTCTGCTGCCATTTTGGTCTCGGCCAGCATCCCTTCCCGCAGCCTGACAGAGGAAGGCCCTCACTCTTAGAATCACAGAATCACAGGAATTGGAAGGGACCTTGAAAGCTCCTCCAGTCCAATCCCCTGCTGGAGCAGGAACACCTAGAGCAGGTCACCAACGCCTCCAGGTGGGTCTGGAATCTCTCCAGAGAAGGAGACTCCACAACCTCCCTTCCAGTGTTCAGTCACTCTCACTGTGAAGAAGTTTTGTCTCATATTGAAGTGGAACCTCCTCTGTTCCAGCTTGCACCCATTGCCCCTTGTTCTATCGTTGGACGTCACTGAGAAGAGCCTGGCTCCACCCTCCTGACACTCACCCTTTCCATATTTATCAACATTCATGAGGTCACCCCTCAGTCTCCTCTTCTCCAAGCTCAAGAGACCCAACTCCCTCAGCCTTTCCTCCTATGGGAGATGCTCCACTCCATCATCTTGGTAGCCCTGCCCTGTCCTGCTTCCTCAACTGCCAACACAGCCTTCCGAGGCCTTTGAGGAGATTCCTGTGTGGCCCCAGGTGCCCGTCCTCCTTCGCTTTGAAGTTGATCCCCTGCCACCCAGCCTGTGGCCCCGCTCCAGAGGGAGCTGCCACCCCTGACGAGACCTTACCTTGACGGTATTCCTGTCGCTGATGAGGATCTGCTCCTCGTTGATGTAGAAGTACACAGGGGAGATGATAGTTAGGTTGGGCGAGGACCACTTGTCAAAGTTGATGATGAGCTGGAAGGAGAAGTCGGGCAGCTTCTGGCAGATGGTGGAGAGGACGAAGGCGCAGTTGGCGGGGAAGCGGAGGAAGGCCCCGTCGAAGGTGCGGAAGACGCCGCCTCCTGCCGCCAGGCAGAAGGAGCTCCTGGTGCTGAAACAGCCGCGGACGCCGTTCCTCAGGGCACACTCCTCCTCCGACTTGCAGTGCCGCGGGTCACACTGGATGAGGTTGCGTCGGAAGCAGCGGCACCGGCGGGTGCAGTCCCCGTTCCAGAAGAGCTGCTTGGGCTAAAAGAAGGACCCGTCGTTCCCCTGCAGACACTTGGGTTTATCATCCTCCCCCCCCATAGAAAGCGAGAGCTACAGGATGGAGGAAATGGCACAAAGAACGTGCTGGCAGCTGGCACCCACTTTGCAAAGCCTCCTGCTGCCACATCCCTCTCCTCTTGTACATGCACAACAACTGTGGCATGCTAAATACCTCCTTCACCTCTTTCTTGCACCCTGCCAGTCCACAGCCTGTTCCCTAGGGTCCTCCAGACACCCCCCACTCCCATGGGGCTGGGCAAAGACACCTTTGAAGTTCCACCAACACAGACCCCAACCCACCATAACAGCATGTCTCACTGAATCAATAGTCCCAAGTCACATACAAATAAGTAAATTTCACATGAGACTGTGTGTAAGAGTAGTCTGGATGTGGTGTTGAGGGATCTGGTGTAGGGGAGAACTTGTAGAGTTGGGCTGATGGTTGGACTTGATGATCCCCAGGGTCTGTTCCAACCAAAATGATTCTATGACTCTATGACAGTACACTCCTCTCCTGGCTACCACCTAGGACAATCTGGTTACGAGTGCTGGACTTTACCACCCATCAAAGCCAACCTTCCCAGTCACCCCATTTTCTTTCCCCCTCCTCTGGTTCCCTCCCATCCCTGCCTGATGCCTTTCACCCAACGTTCCTGCCAGGGGCAAAAACATTTCTCATGTGGCACTCTGTGGGAGAACATCCCTCTTCTCTCTGCCTCTGGTACCCCCTGGAGCCTCCAGAGCCCCATGCTGCTGTTGCCTTACCCCTACCCTCGCTGACAACCACAGTTTCCACCACCAGCATGGTACCGGGATCTTGTCCCTGTGGATCCTTACCGACTCCCCTTTTCCCCACCTCTAGTAGATATAAGGTCAGATCAGAGCCAGACCTCATCCCCAACACAGAGACTCCTCTCGCAGGAGTGACAGTAACATGCTCTGAAGCTCAGAGGACGACTTGGAACAGTTTGGCCTCAGCAAACCCCAACACACCTCCCACTGGCTGTTGCTGGGACTTCATGATGCAACCTACATCCCCTCTCTCTCCTCCTCTCCCCCCCTTGTTCCCTTCCCTCGGTGCAAAACCACCAGCCTTCAGGGCTGTCCCCGAGCGTGGCCATGGACTGGCAGACCCATATGATGCTGATGGCCTGTCCCTCCAGGCCCTGCAGAGCGTTTGTTCTGACTGAAACTAGAACCCTGGCAAACGGAGGCAGCGTGACACCCAGTACCCAGCCACTGTCCCCGTTAGGAGACAAGTCTCTGCCCAGAAGTATCAGAAAGAGGGTGGGAATGCCATGAGCTTCATACCTCATAGTATTTGCCGTCGGAGTAGCAGCCACAGTTGTGTGGCAGGATGCAGCTCTTGCCATTGAGGACGTACCCGGGGTCACACTGGCATCCCTCCACGCAGTAGTGGCTGCAGTCGCTCTTCAGCCGGATGGCGGCGCATCGGGGCTGGCACAGGGACACGCAGCTCTCGTAGTGGCTGTTGGGAGGACAGCTGACGGCTGCAACACGGCCAGAGGACAACATGAATACGCATCAGCTCCCTGGACATAATCAACCAGCCACACATAGGGTTGTAATCCCCACTGTCGGTGTCCCCGGGCACCTAACTCCCCCTGCCAAGGTGGTTATGGTGGACCACTTTGCCCAGAGAGGGATCCAGAGCTCCTGAGTATCCAACAGAAGGTGTCCCTCCATCTCACACTGCTGACCAGCTGCCTGGTCCAAGCTGAGCACCACTTCTCCATTACTCAGCGCTGTCTGAGAGCTCCTGCACCCCAGTTTCTCAAAAGCCCTTTCCCTGTGCTCCCTGCTCACCTGCAAGGCGGCCTCCTTGCTGGCTGATGATGGGCTAACATCAGCAAGTGGGAAGAACACCCCAAACAGAGCCCCTGTGCTCTCTGTGCAGGGGACACGTTTCAGGGGATGTGTTTTTGTCTGCCAAAGCATGAAGACACCTCTCCCTGCACCCTGCTGGCTCACCAGGGACCGCTTAAGACATGGCACGTGGGGGCACCAGTCGGTGGCCTCGGTCCCCCTGCCTACAGAGCCAGGAGTTTGCTTGTTAGAAGGAAGAGCAATCCAAATTTGATTTCCAGTCTTGTTAGAAAAGACAATTACTTCCCATCTGATTTGCCAGACAGATTGGCTGCCAGAGACGCTTGTGGCCCCCCTCCTCGGGAGCCTAATTGAACATTGCATGGTACTCTTTATTGACAAGAACACGCAGTTTCATTTGAGCACAGACCTACTCCTGCCTTTGGAGCCGACTAATACCATTCCTGCTTAACACCTTGAGGCTTTCCCCTCTCCATTTGAGCTCCCACTATGCCCCGTGCAGTTCAGAACAACCCCAAGAGAACACAGTGCCCCAAACGACTCCACGCCACCTCCCCACCCAGCCAGCATGGAAGGAACTGGGTTGCCAGACCATCGGCCTCTCCCTCACTGGTCCACAGACAGGTTGCTCTGGAGTGCTGGGGGGTGACTGTGTGCACACTTACTGCTCTGCTTTAGCTCACTGCTCTGTTGAGCAGGGAAGGAGGGGGTCGCCAGGAACATCCCCGGCCACTGTCTGTGGGGACCTGAGACACATCCGAGTCAATAGCCTGGAGGTAGCAGGAGCTCTGGGGGAGCACGAGTGGCAGAAGGAGCTCTGGAGCTCCATGTGGTGCTCTGCTCCCTCTGTATGGGGTGAACTTGGGCAAGTGCTACAAGCTAGAGTGAACTGGCCCGGGAAAGACCTCTAGGAAAAGAAGAGCCCCGAGGCAGGGTGGTGCTTACAGCATGAGGTGAAGTTCCTCCAGCCGGTAATGGCGATGCCCTGCATTTGGCACGTGCTGGCGTAATTCTGCAGCCAGCTGCAGGCTGTTTGCATGGCTCCCCCGTCGACGCAGGTGTCAAAGAGGCAGTTCTTGTAGAAGAAGCCAGGGCTGATCTTGCTGTGGCACTTGGCAAAGACGCCGCTTTGGCTGGGGATGAGGCTGCAGAGCTGCTGGGGTTTCCAGAAGCCTTCCACCTTCCCGCAGGCTGGGCAGCGGTCACCACAGCCCACGCGGCAGAACGCGTCCCGCTTCGCCCAGCTGTGGACGAAGTCCATGACGCTGCTGGCTGGCATGCCACCTGCAGCCACCAGGTCATCCTCAGGATTGCCGTTGTAGCGGCCGCAGAGGCCGTAGGTCAGGTTCTGGAAGGCGCGAGGGACAGTGACAGAGAGGAAGGTCTTCCAGTCATACACCACCTTCAGCCCAAAATCCGTCTCGACCACGATGTGAAAGCCGAAGGCAAAGATGTTTGCTTTGCCCTGGCCTAGCTTCAGGGGAAGGTAGAGACGTTCATCGTTGACCTGCGGGGAAGAAAACGAGATGCACCGTGAGGAGAAATGATGATCAGAGCCGCCGCGGAAGGACACAAACAAGGCCTGCTCCGTGTTCCTGGAACAAGCGTTCCTCGAGGTCTCCAAGGGTTTCTCCTCTACATCCAAAACAAGGCAGCCCAAATGGAAGCCCTCTCCAAAACCCATGCCTGGTGGCACCCTGGGGATAAGCCCAAGCGTACGCCCTTCCCAACCCCCGGAAAGGAGCCATAAGGCCTTGTGCCTGGGGAATCACTCCCTCATTTGAGAGCCATCCCAGGGAGGAATAACCCCGGCCTTCATGGCCCTGTACTCACCAGCACGGTATATTTGTAGGCCCGGTGGATGACGATGTGGTAATTGAAGACCTCCACTTCCACCTGTTTCACCCACAGGGCCAGAGAGGTGTCCCGGTCCTCATTCTTGGCTGTGATGGTGAACGCTGGGAAAGTGTCGGAGCGCTCGGCCCTCAGCCGGGTGATCGTGGTACACAGGACCAACGCGCAGCTGCTCTGGAAGTCGAAGGTGTAGCCGTCAAAGGTCAGGTAGTGTCCGTAGCCAGAGACGATGCATGAGGCATCAGTGCGGACGTGACAGTAGTAGAGGCCGTTCTCCTCCAGGCAGTACTCGTCGTCCTTGCAGGAGACGTTCTCGCAGTACACGCTGTTGTCGGAGCCGTTGCAGTAGCAGAGGAAGTGGCAGGAGATATCCATCCAAAAGGTCTGGTTGGTGGCCAGCTGCCGCCCCTCGAAGTTGCAGCCGCACTCGCCGCGGGGAATACAGTGTGTGCCGCGGAGGGCGAAGCCCTCGTCGCACTGGCAGCCCTCGGCGCAGGTCTCGGCGCAGACGGGCCCCGTGGCCAGGGTCTCGCAGGTCTCCACACAGCTCATGCACTCCTCAAAGTGGCTGTTCTCTGGGCAGGCGAGAGCTGTGGGGCCAACAAACACAGAGTGTGAGCTCCTGCGGCCCCAGAGAGGTGCCAGGTGGGGGAACGAGCAATAGGTGGGAAGGGGGTGAGCAGCGACCTATTTGGGGGACCAAAAAAGCAAGAGGGGGAATGCTCCCCATCTCCTTTACAACCCTTTCTCCTGTTGGATGTCACCCTCTTTACATCGCTGATGTCTTCCACCATGTGCTGAGTGACACCACCTCCAGCTATTCCAGAGGGTACGAGGCCAGGACTCCCAAACAGAGGCTTTTCCTCAAACTTTTGTAGCCAAGATGGGGGCTGCCAACCCAGTGTGAACTTCCACCATGGGCATTTTTCACACCTGCTTCTGAATTAGGAAACTTTTCCCATCAACATAAGGTTTACAGCGAGGGCTAAAACCCAAACTTATTCAAAGTACCCTCCGGTGGTGGCATACAGCACTGCCAGAGACCTTCTGCAGTGCCAGAATGCTCCTGCACCCCACCATAAAACTCGTGATACCTCCTGAAATGCCACCCTGATGCTGCTTCACTGGGAAACCTCTCTCTGCCAGCACTGGTGCCACTTAGAAAACTGCTGTCGGTACTCGGGGTGGCACTGCCTTGCCTTCAGGCTCGTGAGACATTGCATTCCTTCCACGCTGCTGCTTCCCCTTCCCTACCCTGTGTGGGAGATGGTTCTGTACGTGCTGGTCCCCCTCATGGCAGAGGTAGCTCTTTGGCTGGCACAGCCTATCATTGGTTGACCAGGAGAAAGAGCAGGAAACTTGTCCCAGATGGCCAGTGTTTCGACACCTCCGCTCCTACCCCTTCATGGTGACTGTGGACACCTAACTCTGCCCTAAGTGCTGTAGGGTCAGGATCTCCCACCCAAAGAGCCTTTCTGCTATTGAGTATCTTCCAAGCTTGGCCACAGAGGAGCACCCTGTGGGTAAGGGGGACCCACCAGAGATGAGAGAGCAGAGATGGGGAAACAGAGCCCGTACTTTCCAGCAGCCCTTAAGAAAAGCTGCTCTACCTCTGTACACCCGCAAACTCCTGACAAAAGGATTCTGAAGAGCCCTTCTGCTATTGAGTATCTTCCAGCTTGGCCACAGAGGAGCAACTTGTGGGTAAGGGGGACCCACCAAAGATGAGAGAGCAGAGATGGGGAAACAGAGCCCGTACTTTCCAGCAGCCCTTAAGAAAAGCTGCTCTACCTCTGTACACCCGCAAACTCCTGACAATAGGATTCTGCCTGAGGTGGACAGGCTCTACGACCCCTTCTGCCCACCCCAAGTACTTAAAAGCTTTGGGGGACTCACGGCAAAAACTGTGGCTCCTCCACTGGCCAACGTCCACCTCGGCGTTTTTGCAGGCGCTGGCGTAGCGTGCCACTGAGTCGCACAGCTCCGACCGGTTGCCCCCACTCTGGCACAGGCGGAAGAGGCACGTCCTGTAGTAGGCCGAGACGTTGACCACGCTGTGGCACTCCAGGAAGGAGCTGTTGGTGGGGTCGTTGATGAGGCCGCAGTTGGAGCGGCTCCTGTAGGACTTGAGCAGCTCCGAGTCGTTGTTGCAAGCCTTGAGGAGGTCCCCGCACTCCCCATTGCAGATCTCATCGAAGGTGGTCCAGCTCTCCAGGAAGAGCTCCAGGTTATCCATGCACTTGCCCTTGGGCGGGCAGAACTCATCGCTGGCGTTGCCGTTGAAGGACCCGCAGAGGCCTCCGGTGCAGTTGAAGTAGGCGGTAGAGAGGCGGATCTCCAGGAGGCCCGAATCGTAGTAGCCGACGGCCAGGAGCCCCTCTGACTCCATCATGGTGCCGTTGTCGCTACGGTAGATTTCCAGGCGGCCGGAAGGGTGGAAATAAGGCAGCTCCACGTCATAACCATTCACCTACAAGTAATGAGAGGGTTGAGACACTTCAGGGAGGGTGATCATACTTTGTATGGCTGTTCCTGTCCACTGGCCATGCTGCGCTGGGCACGTGAAACCCTTCCTGACAGGGACACTGCCCTCCAAAGGCTGGAGCCTCCTCTCAGTGGGGGCACAGGGCCATTTCCTTGCATTCCCACCAACAGAGAACATTTTCACAGGGAAAAACCAAGCCACAAGAAACAAGCACAACAGAAGGAAAGTCTCCAGGACTGACTCAGCAAGTAAATGGGAATAAGGGTGGAACCAGGCTGCATCCAACAATAGGACAAGGGGCAATGGATGCAAGCTGGAACAGAGAAGGTTCCACTTCGATAGGAGGAAAAACTTCTTCAGGGTGAGGGAACCCTGGCAGGGGCTGCCCAGGGAGGTTGTGGAGTCTCCTTCTCTGGAGAGATTCCAAACCCGCCTGGAGGCGTTCCTGTGTGACCTGCTCTAGGTGTTCCTGCTCTGGCAGGGGGATTGGACTGGAGGAGCTTTCCAGGTCCCTTCCAACCCCTGAGATTCTGTGAAGGGTCCCATGACAACAACTTCATTGGCACCCAAAGGGCCTCCAACACAGTGGTGGCCCACGTGGGCTTTGTCCAAGTACCACCCTACAGTGCTTGCAGCCCTGAATGTGGGGGACATTCTGGGGCCACAGACCCACAAGGCCTTCTCTAAGGGGATGTTGGATCACAGCGTGAACCAACACCTCCCATCCTGGCAGCACCTTTACCTTGATCTCTGACAGGCCGGTGCCTCCGATCTTCACTTCTTGGCCCGCTGCCTGGATCCGCACAACACGTGGCCCGTTGGGAGCAGATCCGGGCTTCTTCTGGCTGATGTCCACCTCGATGAAGTCTGGTCTCTCCGCGCAAGTTTTGAGCAGCGTGTAGGAGTGCTCCAGCGGATATGGAAAGGCCACGCCGTCAAAAGTCTGCACCACCTGGTTCTGCCCCACCAAACACAGGCTCTCCCGCTTAGGGTAGCAGCCCCGGTAACCATTCTCAATGGCGCAAACCTCTCCTTCGGGGCAGGTGGTGTTAAAGCACCTGGCTTCCCCACCATCCTCACACCGGCACTCCACCGTGCAGTCCGCTGCCGCCCAGAAAGACTCCCCGATGGCGTAATACCGGCCGTCCACGTCGCAGCCGCACTTCTGGACGGGGACGCAGCGGTCGGTGCTGAGGACGTGGCCCTTGGCGCACTCGCAGCCCTCAGCGCACGGGGAGGCGCAGGCCAGCGGGGCCGTGAGGTCCGAGCACGTGGCGGGACAGCGGGTGGCACACACCGAGTAGTGGCTGAGCTCTGGGCACTGCACGGCCATCTCTGTGGGAGCAGAGGGGAGGCAAAGGACAGGAGGACCATATTATGGCATGGTTCAGGGCTAATGGCTCTCTTTCCCACTGACCCACAACAGAGATGACGCAGAGGGACCTGGGATCTCTGCTCGATGGTAGAATCGACCCCTCCATTTCCCTCCTGCACCTCCCCAGCCCTTCCTCTCGTGCAAGCCACAGCTTCTCCAAAGCAGCCCCTGAACCCTCAAGCCACCCACAGCTGCAAGCAAGGAGGGTGGGCTGTAAAGCATGCCACCGGTTAGTCCCCATTCTGGTCCAGCCTTCCATCTCTCACCACGGCAGCGAACTGCCCGCAGACCAACTCCGAGCTCCCGCCATGTCCTGACTCCTACTGTCCTTTCCCTGATGCAAGGGTCTCATGCCATGGGGAGGATGGTCCGATGGGCTCTCTCCTGACTCCCTCCACCTCAGTCCGCTCCCTCCCCTGAATTCCTCCCCCTCCATCTCAGGCCCTTTTGGGCACACAAGGCAAGACCCCCCTGAAATCACTCCCCTCCTCCTGGCACGAGTGGGCAAAGGCTTACCGCATCCCGTCTGGGCCCGCCACTCTCCCACCGAGATGCCCAGGGCTTGGCACACGGCGGCGTACGCCTGGATGGCTTGGCACAGGCCGGTGCCGTTATCCCGGGCGCTGCAGAGGTCGTAGACGCAGCTGTGGACGAAGGCAGTGGGGTCTACGACGGCGCTGCACTCCCACAGCGGCCCGCCGCTCTTGTTGAGGAAGCCACAGTAGTCGGAGGTGAAATAGAGAGACTCGGTGGCGGCGTCGCAGAGGCTGCAGTTCTCCAAGCAGCCAGGAGAGCATTTCCTCTCGGGGTGAGGCACTCGCCAGCTCTCCCCCAGCTCTGGCACGGAGGTGGCCAACCTCCCGTCCGAGCGGAGGGTATCGTCCTGAGGGTCTTTATTGTAATTCCCGCACAGACCGCACGTGGTGTTGATGTACATGCCCGGAACAGAGATGGAGGCGTAGTGTTGTCCATCGTAGGTCACCAGCAGGCCAAAATCGGTCTCCAGGGCTGTGGACAAGCCACTTTGGTAGACTTTTATTGCGCCCAGCTCCAGGGAGATGGGTAGGGACACCATCAAGTCATCCACCTGTGGGAAGAAAACCAGACGACTGAGCCGGCACATGAAACAGCAGAGCCCTCATACCGGGAAACAGATGGGAGCCACAGACCATTATCAGGAGAGAAACAGACCATTATGGGGTCTTAAGGCTAGGGATGTGCGTAGGAGGACAGCTGTGAGTAAGCCATGGGTGTGGGTAAGCCATTTGCCATCACTCCTGTCACTCGTGCCCTCTTCCCGAGGGCCCCAGAAACACCGTCCCACACTCCCAGGGCTGCCACTGTGGTCACGCCGCCTCCTCCTCCTCAGAGGAGCTGACCTGCCAAGTTCTTCCCTTTCAGCAGGGCTCTTACCTTCGCTTTCCCAAAGCTGCCCTTGGGGAGGACGATCTTGTGCGAGTAGACCTCCACAAAAATATCCCTCAGCCAGGAGACGGAGGAGCCGCCTCGGTTCTCGTTCTTGGCCTCCACGTTGAAGTAGGGCAGCTGGGAGCCTGGCCAGCACTGCCTGGCGAGGAGGTAGGAGCAGGAACCCTGGAAGTGAAAGAGGAAGCCATCGAAGGTGTGGTAATGCGGATCTCCGAACACCACGCAGGTGCTGCTCTCCACCGGCACGCACTGGAAGAACTTGGTCTTCGGCTCGCACGCTTCAAAGGGGCCGCAAGCCATTTCCTGGCAGAAGATCTCATTGTTGAAATCCAGGCAGCGGCACTTGGTGGTGCAGTTGGCATTGTCCCAGAAGATCTCCCCTTGACGGAGAAACTGCCCTAAAAAGACAAAAAAGGGAAAAATCCACGCTACATCACCCCTCTAAAGAGAGGAACGTGCTCTCACTGCACCGCGTCAGTCCTCACAAGGGTCTGCTGGCCCTACGATCCAGACCGTGGCCAAAGTGTCCCCCTGCCGGGCTTCTTGGCTGCTTTCTTTGTGCAGCCACCTGGCAGGAGGCCCTCAGGAAAGCTCTGCCATCCCAAGCTCCATTTTCCACATGGTGGGCGCATCCCCTTCCAATTCCTACCCGTGGCGCAAGTCCATCGGACGGCGCCAGTGCCGTCACGAAGCCGGGGTGGGTGCTGTGCGGGCTGGCTCCCTTGAAGGCTCTTCCTTCTGTTCTGCAACACCTACCACCCACCTCCTTCTTCAGCACTGCAGGGCACAAGAGCTCTTTGTGTGTTTTCCTCAAAGGGTGAAGCTCATGCCTTTTGGAGGCCCTTTCTAGCGCTGTCGCTGTACTTGTGCCGTCCCTCGGCTTTGTCACCATCTCTGCAATCCCTCCGTTGACATAACCTTGTGACCCCACAGGCAGGTTGCTCCTGCTCAGAAAGAGCTCATCATAGTTAGGGAACCAAAGAGCTGTTGATAAGTGACTTCCACACCACACAGCAGGGACAACAAGAGACGATGAGTGATCGCACGGCAAGAGACCGAGCAGACTTGTTACGCGGCGCCACCAGGAAGGGAGGCAGGTTTGTCTGGTGAGAGACAGGAGGGAAGACGAGAGAACAAGGGTGGCAAACACCCGGGAGAGTTTCCCTCTCCTCCATCTGGCCGTCTTTCACACTTCTCACGCTCCTGGCTTCTGCTCTGCCTGCTGCCTGAATTTACCTCTCCTAAACTTTTTGTTCTCTTCCCTGCCTCCTACCAGAAAAAAAACCCACTATTTTCCACTCCCCTGCAACAAACATCATCCCCTTTTAGTGAGACCCACTCACAAGGGCTCCTGTGCCAACTGTCCCAGCTGATGAGTGTCCTCTCACAGGGAGGGACCCACCGTCCGCTGTGAAGTTTGAATCCAGTGGTGGGATCTACCCACGCCACCCTCACAGCATGACAGAATCTCAGGGATTGGAAGGGACCTTGAAAGCTCCTCCAGTCCAATCCCCCTGCTGGAGCAGGAACACACAGAGTAGGTCACACAGGAACGCCTCCAGGTGGGTTTGGAATCTCTCCAGAGAAGGAGACTCCACAACCTCCCTGGGCAGCCCCTGCCAGGATTCCCTCACCCTCACCCTGAAGAAGTTTTTCTTCCTATTGAAGTGGAACCTCTTCTGTTCCAGCTTGCACCCATTGCCCCTTGTCCTGTCATTGGACATCACTAAGAAGAGCCTGGCTGCATTCTCCTGACACTCACCCTATCCATATTTATAACCATTCATGAGGTCACCCCTCAGTCTCCTCTCCTCCAAGCTCAAGAGACCCAGCTCCCTCAGCCTTTCTTCCTATGGGAGATGCTCCACTCCCTTCATCATCTTGGTAGCCCTGTCCTGGACTCTCCCCAGCAGTTCCCTGTCCTTCTGGAACTGAGGGGCCCAGAACTGGACACAATATTCCAGATGGGTCTCCCCAGGGCAGAGGAGAGGGGGAGGAGAACCTCTCTCCACCTACTAACCACCCCCCTTCTAATACACCCCAGGATGCCATTGGCCTTCTTGGCCATGAGGGCACAGTGCTGGCTCATGGGCATCCTGCTGCCCACCAGGACCCCCAGGTCCCTTTCCCCTCCGCTGCTCTCCAACAGGTCATTTCCCAACCTCTACTGGTACCTGGGGTTGTTCTTGCCCAGATGCCAGACTCTACACCTGCCCTTGTTCTATTTCATTCAATTTCTCCCCGCCCAACTCTCCAGCCTGTCCAAGCCAAGACTGCCTTTCAGCCCCTTTGCAAAGCCCAGCCCTTCTTCCTGGTGTCGGCACTGGGAAGTGGCTGGAGCAGCTGGAGCCAAAACCTCTGCCTGTGGCTGCAAGAGCCTCAGGTCCTCATGCAGCTTCTTCCACAGTCTTCCTCTACAAGGACATTAAAGCAGCCACTTGTCTCAGAGTGGTGACGTCCCCGGTGTCCGTTGGCAAGTGACGATTCCATCTTGCTGGAAGTTCTCCCCGGAGCACAGCGGGTGCTCCTGACAGTTTTATTTGTGAAATGGCCATACAATCACCTCTCTGCAGCAGGGTCTCTGAGCAGTCACTCTGTGCATTTATTGTTCCCTCTCTATCCCCACGCTGTCGGCGACACATGCACAGACATTGTAACTGGGACAGGGGCACGGTATTTGTCCTGCCTGGAAAAATCTGCTATTCTTCCTGCAGAAGTGAGGGAAATGGAGCCATACCACCAGCATTCCTGCTCTGGGGGTGAGAGGAAATGGCTGTCTGCAGGACTTTGCCGTTGTCACCATCAGTGTTGCAGAAAAGAATCAAGATGACAGCTTAGTGGTATTCAATTCCCACGAAACACTTGACTTCACGCTAGGGTTCTCCTTCCAGCCACCTTCTGGGCCACAGGGATGGAGGCTTAAAGCAACACCGTGCTACTGAGATCCCAAGAAGGAAAAACAAACTTGGCATGGATGGCAGTTTAACTCCCTGGTGGCAGAAAGCAACACCAAGAGCCCAGAAGACTCCTGAGCACTTCGGGTCCCGCTCTGTTTTCTCTGAGCTGCCATGTCCGCCTTCATCCACACTGAGAACGTGCTGCAACTACTCCTTGTGAGCCAGGTTGGGCCACCCAACATCCCTCTGGGAGAGGCAACGTCACTGGAAGTCAGGTGAGGACTTTGCACAAAAGGCCCCAACCCTGCTCCTGCGTTTCTGTCCCCACAGCTGCAGCCCAGAGCGCTCGGGCACTTCTCCACCAGCTTCCCAACAGCATGACCCTCTCCTGCCCTTCTCCCCAGGACCTGAAAAAAACAAGCCATGCCATTTTCCCCCTTACCTCTCAGGCTGCAGCCATTGGCTGGGTCTATTTCTCTGCCATCTATTTTGAAAGCCCAGCGCCCGGGGACGTTAACGTTGGTCGTTTCTTCAATATTGACAATGTCTGGTGTTCTGGAGCCTGGGATGCTGAAGAAGTTGGTGATATTTCCACCGTTGAAGCCAGCCTGAAACAGAGAGATGGCAAATTGCATCACACATCCATCTTCACTGTGCATTTCCACGCTGCATTTCCACCCTTCTCTGCCTCCTGAGGGTATTTTCTTTAGTTTCAAAGCCTCTTCTCAGAGATTTCAGTTAGTTTGGATGTGAGGGGAAAGCTCAACAGGTACTACAAGCAGTGTGGATGTGTACTTACCCATTTACTTATGTGTATATACAGTTGCTGGGATGTATGTGTAGATCTCTGAGTGTATGCATTGAGTGGCTGAGATACAGTGACAGAGGGAGGCTCCCCCTAAGCAGGGAACCTCAGCCCCCCCGGACAGATGGACTGGCTGTGCCACCACTGCCGATAATAGATTTTAGGGTGCTCATCCCACAGTGCTTCAGCTTCCAAGGCCAGTGCTGGGGATGTTGAGGGACTAGGTGGCATGAGCTACCATCTTGGGAGTTCCATAGAGATGGAGGTACAGGATCAAGAGCCTCACCTGGGCCATCACCCCGCCAAGACCAGTTAGGGGGTCCCCTCCGCTGGCTGTCCCCGTGGTCCAGCTGATTTCGTGGTAGTTAAATAGGGCAAAGGACGACACTCCATCTGTGATCAGAACAGCTTGGAAGGTGTTTACCTGTTGAAAACCATGAGCACGTTCACAAGGTGAGCCTGCTTTTCTCACACTGCTGCTCTGCCCTTCTGCCACGTTCCTCTCTGGCCCGGGCAAGGTGCAGGAGCCTCGCAGCAAAGAGCAGCAAAAGCCTCTGGAGACCCAAAATATGCACGTCCTTGCTGCTGCAACTCCCTGAGCTGCTGCTGCTGCTGCTGCTGCTGCCTCCACCTGGGAGGAGAAAACCATCTCCTGTCCAATGTAACGCCAATAGATGGCAGCATGAGAATGAGCTCGCAGCCGGAAAAGCAACCAGCAGGATTGGGGTTGTCATGACCTGTTGTCTCCCATTACCCTGTCTTAGCTTTATTCCTTGCCACACTATCTTACCTGCTCCCCTTCCGTGGCCCTACCCTATGGTGCCCTGAACGGTGGATTACATCCAAGTCAGGCAGGGATGTTACCTGCTGTGCTCTCCTGCCAAATCCCCTTTCCCTGCCTGCTCAGTCTGCTGCCCCTGTTCTTCCTTTCACCTCAAATGAGGTTGTGTTTCCAGCCCCCCCCCCCCCCCCCCCCCCCCCCCCCCCCCCCACCCCCCACCACACGCCCCACCCGCC
>VZTM01024259.1:337645-353564 GCA_013400555.1 Jacana jacana | reverse complement strand
CCCCCGCCCCCCTCCAAACTCCAGGCACATTCAGGCCAAGGGCCAGCCCTGGCCCCACTAAGGATAGGCAAGCTGACAAAGGTGGGAGGATGGGGAAGCTGGTGAAGGTGGCGTAGCCCCAAGGCTTTTGCTTTAACAGCTGCACAGAAAGGTAGAAAAAACCTCTCCCCTTGAGATATCCCCTCTATCTGTGCAGGTCCTGTGGCAGAGATTGTCACTGGGCACGAGCAGGCATTCACTTCTTGCAGCTTTCTGCATTTTCCTGGGCTCTCCCAGTCTTGCCAGTCCTAGACCGCTCTGCGCTGGGATAAATGGCTGCTCCTCCTGCCTCTAAGCAAGCAGGATTTCATGGGAGGACAAAGCTTGGGCTGCCCCCTCTATTAACGACCCAAGAACACAACTAGGGGCCCAGTTACCCGGGTGCTGCAAGCTGTGAAGGAAAAACCCACCACAGAACCACTGATCAGGCGACACAGGAAAGCACCTCAAGTGAATCATCTGACCCTAGGAAGGGCTAGGTCCTACCCTGCCAGCCTGAGCTGCTCCACCTTAACAAGGGTTCACACCAGCTTCTGGACCAAGGCAAGACTCCAGAGCCCCCGAGCATCACTTTGTGCCGAGCATCACTTTGTGCCGCTTCACATTGCCTTAAGGCAAAGCTGCTCCTTTGATTTATCGGCGCTGAAGGGAGCACAAACGGCTGAGGACTGAGAAAGGGAACCCAGAGCTGCGCTCCTGACTCAAAAGCCACAAGGGAATTCACTTCCAAGGCGCTGCTTTGGGCTCCTGCCCTGAGAAACGTTGGAAGCGGAGGCGAAGCAGCCCTGAGGGAGAGGTGTGGGCAGAGCTGCGAACACAGTTCACGCTGGGGCAAGCGGCAGAGCAAGCTAACTGGGGGGGGAAGCCACCCTTTCCACTCCTGCATCCCTTCCTTGGGATTCTGCCTCCTACACCAAGTCTCTCTCTTCACCTCCTCAGGATGCCCACCCACCTTTTTCTCCTTCTCCCTCACCCCCACTGTACCATCAGAAAGCACAGGCACATAAAGGCTTTTTCTATTGCAAAAATGGCTCTTCCACGGAGCACCAAGCTCTGCAGCAGGTCAGCTGCCTCTTGGAGGGTGGCTTGGTAACCAAGAGATTTGGGACGGTGGGAGCTCCTCGTTAGGAGACCTTACAGCAACCACAAAGGTTTCTCTGTTTGATGGCCAAGGCTGCACCACCCAGCACCCTCGCCACCTAACGAGGCTCTGGGAGACGGACCCCGTTTGCTTGGGGTCATCCAGAGGGTGTCCCCGCTGCACCCCTGAGGCTGCATGGGCAGCATTGTTTGTCTGCAGCTCTTCTGCACTGCGATGGATTTCCTGCTTAACTTGCAGCCTGCTATTCCGTGTGCCAACCCCGAGCCCTGGCTGCTATTGAAGGGGAAGGCTGCTCTGTAACGAAATAAACGGCATTGTCTTGCAAATGTAATTCTTCAGGCAATACACGAATCTCTATATTGCTCACTGTCTGCAAATATATGTATATATCTATATGGGCTGGGTTTTTTTTCTGCAAGAGCTGCCAGGACTGGCAAAAAAAAGAAATTAATGCACTACATCTCGAGCCTCTCTAAAAAAGGGAAAGGAGCTGAACTGTTTATCAGAGCCAACTCCTCCAGACAGATGCAGCAAGCTTTTAGCACTCATGGCACATGGGCTAATCCTAAAGAACCCTTTCCCCAGACAACAGCAGGGATGCCTCGCTCTCTATCTGCTCCCCAAGCTTCTCCCCAGGCCCTAGCACCTTGAAAGCTCCTCCAGTCCAATCCCCCTGCTGGAGCAGGAACACCTAGAGCAGGTCACACAGGAATGCATCCAGGTGGGTTTGGAATCTCTCCAGAGAAGGAGACTCCACAACCTCCCTGGGCAGCCCCTGCCAGGGTTCCCTCACCCTCACCCTGAAGAAGTTTTGTCTCATATTGAAGTGGAACCTCCTCTGTTCCAGCTTGCACCCATTGCCCCTTGTCCTATCTTTGGATGTCACTGAGAAGAGCCTGGCTCCATCCTCCTGTCACTCACCCTTTCCATATTTATAAACACTAATGAAGTCACCCCTCAGGCTCCTCTTCTCCAAGCTCAAGACACCCAGCTCCCTCAGTCTTTCCTCATATGGGAGATATGAAGGGCTTCCCCTCCACCTCCACAGCCCATTCTCTCTGTCACCCTGCTGAGCATGGGACCCCCTTATCCTGGACTTCTGGTGTGGACAGACCAGTGTGGTTGCAGAGGGCTGCTCTCCAGTCCCATTCCAGGATGGGTTGCAAGACCATACGCCCTTGTTCCTTGCTCCATCCCTGGGCACCGCTCGCCACCTTGCAGACTCAAGAGGACCCTGCTGTATGTGTACACCTGCACCTCGGTTGCTCAGATCCCACACACACAGCAAGGCTACTTTCAGCACCCAGCTGGCTGCTAATGAGCCTCTGGGTCTCACCCAACACAGAATGAACCACTGGAGATCACCCAGTCCAACCACCTGTCAGAGCAGGTCCCACAGAAATGTGTCCCGGTGGGGTTTGAATGTCTCCAGAGATGGAGACTCCACCACTTCTCTGGGCAGCCTCTGCCAGGGCTCTGCCACTCTCACAGGAAGGAAGTTCCTCCTCATGTTTAGATGGAACTTCTCATGTTCAAGCTTGTGCCCGTTTCCTCATCCTGTCCCTGGGCACCACTGAAAGAAGGCTGGTCCCATCCTCTTGACACCCACCCTTGAAATATTTCTAGGTGTTGATCAGATCCCCCCTCAGTCTTTTCTTCTCCAGACTAAAAGGACCCAAGTCCCTCAGCCTTTCCTCCTAAGAGAGATGCTCCAGGCCCCTCATCATCTTTGTGCTCCTCTGCTGTACCCTTTCCAGCAGTTCCGTCTTTCTTGAACCGAGGCCTCTCCAGGGCAGGGCAGAGAGGCAGAAAACAGCCATTCCTGTCATGGTAACGTGCCTTTCAACACAATCACTCCATATAAACTGAGTGCACAGGGGCAGGTGGGAGCCTCGAGTGGTTTATATCACGACAGAGCTACTGCTCAATGCCAAAACTTTGGCAGAAACACATACCCAACCATCACCCACCGCCCGCCTGGAAGCACAGAGCGTCGCTCTTACCGGAGTGGTGCTGCTTCCTCCATAGAAGGTGACTTCCTCCCAGGTGACGATGAAGATCCAGATGGCGGAGAAGGAGGCCATGTCTTTGAAGTGCTTGCGGATGTCTTTGGAGGCTCTCCTCAGCAGCTCGGGGTCCGTGCTCTCCCGGTAGTAGATTTCTCCCCGGATGCCGTTGTGCACATCTGCCCAGAACGGGGCGACGAAGGCCCGGCCATCGGTCAAGGGGAAGGCTTCTGGTGTGAACTGGCTGACGAGGGCGTTGAAGGAAATCACACCGTTGTTGTTGACCTGCACAAAGAGACACCCCCCCCCTCTTCAGGCTGAGCAAGCCTTGGCAGGTAGCAGAACACTGCTGGTTTCTCACAAGGCCACACCTTGAGTCTGGTGTCCAGTTCTGGGCACCTCAACATGAAGAGAGATATCGAGATGCTGGAGCGAGTACAGAGGAGGGCAATGAAGCTGGTGAGAGGCCTGGAGAATAAGGCTTATGAGGATCGATTGAGGGAGTTGGGATTGTTTAGTTTGAGGAAGAGGAGGCTGAGGGGAGACCTCATCCCTCTCTACAACTGCTTGAAAGGGCATTGTAGGGAGGTTGGTGCTGGTCTCTTCTCACAGGCAACTAGTGACAGAACAAGAGGGAATGGCTGCAAGCTTCAGCAGGGTAGGGTTAGGCTTGACATTAGGAAAAAGGTTTTCACAGAGAGAGTGGAATCAGTCAGTGGAATCAGCTGCCCAGGGAGGTGGTGGAGTCACCATCCCCGACTGTGTTTAAGAGTAGATTGGATGTGGTGTTGAGGGATCTGGTGTAGGGGAGAACTTGTAGAGTGGGGCTGATGGTTGGACTTGATGATCCCAGGGGTCTCTTCCAACCTAAATGATTCTATGATTCTAACATGCTGGGTGAAGAGCTTTTGGCAGAGAGCAGCTTGTGATGCTGACCGATCGTGCAAGATGTCTCACCCTGGTGAGACAGCCTGACCATCTAGGCAACCTCATCCTACCAGTGGTGGCCCCACAGGCTGGATTTCCTCCTTGGAATCGGTGTACCCTCTCTTAGTCAAGCCTGGAGGAGATGGGGTCCCCTCGTCCTGCCTTTGGCAGCGCAGCCCTCTGAGAGCACGGCAGCCTGTCCTCGTCTCGGGCACCCACGTGTGGGTCCAAAAAAACCTGTCACCCTGGGTTTTTTTCCCTTTTTCCTCCCCCTGCAGGTCTCTGCCTGTTCTTGTTTCTTGTCATGTATAACAGGAATAATGTCTCCTGTGTCAAGGCCTTAGCTTCGCTGTACCATTTAATCACCTACAAAGAAAATTTATTGCCTTTTATATTCTTTCCCCATGAACATTAGCCCATTAAATATACCTTTGACTTTCTTAATCATAAAACCTATCAGTTCATGAAATCTAAGAACTTGTCAGGTAGGTGCTAATAAATCTTCCCTTTCCTGACGACGGGGAGAGAGCGTTTAAAATGCAGCTGCTAATGGCAAGGAAAAGAATAAAGGTAAGATCTGCTTCTCCACTTACATAAACGCTCCTGTACGGGGCTCCAAAAAAGATGAATGGGACAGAGATCTTGATCTCAGGAGAGCTTCCATCATCAACTTTGGGTGTTTTCGTGTCATTCTGCCAGAAGGGATAGAGACTCGCCATGGCGTGAGCTGGAAGGAGAGGGAGAAGAGAGTCCTTATGGCAACGTCAGGACTGGTCCTGGCTTCAGAAAAGTCCCCTAGGGTTGCCTGTTCCCAAACACTGACCTGTGAAGAGCAAAGTCCCTGCCTTGCCCTCACCTCCTTCCCCCGGTGTGGACACGCTGAGGATGCTGAAGGTCTGCTGGCCACCAGCCTGCACTAAGCCAGGCAGGGCTTTGGGGCGGTGGGGGAAACTCTGTGCTGAGCACTGGGGGAGGCAGGGTAAGGGTGAACAGCCAAACCAGGACTTGGCCACCATGCCATGCTCTGCATCACTGCCACCAAGGGAAATGGCACCCAGAACCCAGCAGTGGCAGCAGCCAAAGGTTGTCTTCAAGCCAGAGCAGAGGTGCTGGATCTGGGATGGGCTCCGGGACAGGGTCATCACTCAAAGGTTATGTAGGGCAACAGATGACCCCAAAAGGAACGTGTTAAGCCTTCAGCTGCCAGTTTTACTTTCCACGTGACTGTGACCGACTCATAATGCTTCTCAGCAACAAGGACAACAGCTCCATCCTCCCCCAAAACCAGCATGGGGTTTTTTTTCAGATGGTGAGGTGCTCAGGTGCCTGGGGACCGAAGAGCACCAAGACTGAACCCCAGAACCATGCTCCTGGCAGCAGTCATCCTCCTCCTCCTGGCATGGCAGATCCTCCCCTGGGCACCAGGCCCAGCCCACCCCATAGCCCCCCCCATCAGTGTTCCTGGTGCTGGGATATCAGCTGCTCTGAACGTTTCCTGGCCAAATTAGGTTTCCTGCTAAAAGGCCCTGATTGTCTCTCCTAAAAATATTTCAGAAGATGGTTCTGATGGCTGCTTCCTACCAGACAAAAAAAAAAAAACAACCCAAAAATAAATTAAAAAAAGAATAATCCATTGGCTCGAGTCACAGACGGGCACTTCTGGCCCCAGGGCACGTGTCCCTTCCCATTCCAGCCCCTGCCAGATGTCGGCTGTCATCTCATCCCCCGGTTTCTCGCAGTTAGCTACTGCTGTGCCTCCTCACAGACCAAAGAGGGATTTTGTTGGATTTTTCTCCCCCTTCATCCCCTCCCTGATGCACAAAAGCCGTGCCCTGCGACACTCAATCTCGGCCGACGTGAGCCGCCGGGCTCCGAACAATCCCGGCTCTGTTCTCCTGGATTCGGGACATGCTTTTATTTCCTAAGCCCTACCCCTGTGCTGTTTGGGAGCCTCCAGCCAAGGACAGCTTGCTCTGTGCTCCCCTGTTACACAGGCAGGAAGGGGTTTTGGTGTTGCCCCACCTGGGGGATGCTCTTTCCTTGCCACCCCGAGGACGGTCCCTGCTCCAAACCAGTAGCGGGATTTGGGGGTGCTGGTTGACGGGCGGCTGAACATGAGCCAGCAGTGTGCCCAGGTGGCCAAGAAGGCCAATGGCATCCTGGTTTGCATAAGAAATAGTGTGACCAGCAGAAGTAGGGAGGTGATTGTCCCCCTGTGCTCAGCACTGGTGAGGCCACCCCTTGAGTCTGGTGTCCAGTTCTGGGCACCTCAGCACAAGAGAGATATTGAGGTGCTGGAGCGAGTACAGAGGAGGGCAATGAAGCTGGTGAGAGGCCTGGAGAATAAGGCTTATGAGGATCGACTGAGGGAGTTGGGACTGTTTAGTTTGAGGAAGAGGAGGCTGAGGGGAGACCTCATCACTCTCTACAATTGCTTGAAAGGGCATTGGAGAGAGGTTGGTGCTGGTCTCTTCTCACGGGCAATGAGCAATAGAAGGAGAGGGAATGGCTTCAAGCTGCAGCAGGGTAGGGTTAGGCTGGACATTAGGAAAAAATTCTTCCCAGCAAGCGTGGTCAGAGCCTGGAATGGGCTGCCCAGGGAGGGGTTGGAGTCCCCATCCCTGACTGTGTTTCAGAGTCGATGAGATGTGGTGTTGAGGGATATGGTGTAGGGGAGAACTTGTAGAGTAGGGCTGATGGTTGGACTTGATGATCCCAAGGGTCTCTTCCAACCTATATGATTCTATGATTCTAAGAGTCACCACCTGACCCTTCCTCACAGGCTCAAGGGTCTGACTTTCCTTGGAGAAAAAGAGAGAGGGGAAGCCTCACCTGGCCCCGCTGGCATCCTGAACTCCTAAAAGACACACATGTGGCCCGAGTGCCCTGCTGGACATCCAAGGGAGGCGGCGTGTGCCGGTTTCCAAGCCACAAGCCTGGTTTCTCAGATACATCTAAAGGGCTGTGGCAAAGCTCCTGGCTGCCAGGTAGTAAAACAAGCCATTGCACAGCTGTTAGGCACCTGATGAGTTATTACAGCTAAGGCACAGCTAGAAGACACGGGTTTTACCTCTTCTTTTTTTCTTTCTTTTATAAATAGGAAGCTCAGCAAAACCTTCTCGATGCCAGATTCTGCAGCACCACTACAGCCATGCCACCACCCCCCCCTTTGCATGTCTCACCTCACCCAAACAGCCCAGCAGGACCTGCTGATGGTGCTTTTTGGCCCTGGGGGCATTTCCCATGAGGAACTGGTGGCCTGTTTTCCCCACAGGAGGAAAGAGAACCACGGGTTTTGCCTGAGCCCTCCTCAGCCTGATGGCCACTCGGCTGCTGACCAGGGAAACAGCTTCCAGAATTTTCTCAGCTTCCAGAATTTTCTCAGCTCCCCTTGCTAGAAGTCCCTCAACCAGCCACACATCCCCTGCTGCCACGTTACCAAACTCCAGAGGCTTTTCCTGCCCGTGCCACCTCCGCTTGCCCTGCCTCAAATTGAAACATGGCAAAGACTTAAATCTGTCCACAAAACCACAAGGTTTCCAACCACACAAAAAGCCACAACTTGGAAGGAATCCTCGGCTGCCAGCTGGTCTCACACTCCTGCCCAAAGCAAGGCTGACCCCATGGTTGGGGCAGGTTCATCCAGCCCAGATGTGACCACCACCTCTACGCAAACCAGAATGTACCACGAGAAATGAGGTGTGAGTGAAAGGAGAGACTTCCTGCTGCAGGTTGCAGCCCTGCAACCCTGCCAGTGCCACCTCCATGTCTGCTGTCCCATATTGTAGAGTCATAGAATCATCTAGGTTGGAAGGGACCTTTAAGATCATCCATCTAGTCCCAACCATCAACACAGCTCTGATAGAAAACCATCACTAACCCGTGTCTCTAAGCACCATGTTGATCCATCTTTTGGATACCTCCAGGGATGGTGCCTCAGCCACTGCCCTGGGCAGCCCGTTCCCAGCCTTAATAACCATTTCAGGGTAAAAACTGTTCCTAGTACCCAATCTGAACCTCCCCCTGCTGCAACTTGAGGCCGTTTCCTCTTGTCCTATCACCTGTGACTTGGGAGAAGAGACTCCATGAGCACCCCAGAGAACCCCACACCCCTCAAACTGTGACTTTTTGCTATCCCTCACCCAATCTGCCCTTTACTGGGTGCAAGCTGTCAGCTTGCTCTGCAACCCTAACACCCAAAATGTTTCCAATTCCTAATTTCCTAAGGACTGGGTGTGTTTTTCGGGTTCTCTGTACTTCTGGGGTCTCTGGGGCACAGCTCCCCTCCTGGGTGATGGCTTTTTCCCAGCACAGCTGATGAGCATCGGCCTCTCCCAGCACATACTCACCTCGCTGCCGCCCAGTGATGACCAGAAGGGCCACCCAGGCCCCGAGAAACGATCGCCTGTTCATCCTGAGGGGGGAAAAAGAAATGGCAAAGCTGGACGTGCATCGTGTCAGCAGGAAACTGCACCCTCGAGCAAACCTCGCTGCTCCTTCCCACAGCCCCTGCTGACACAGGGGTGTTTCAGAGGTGGAGGTCCCTCACCCACCAGGTGGACCTGAAATACCTACTCCGTGCAGTGGTGTAGTAACACCTCCCCAGTGACAGCAGCAAACCCCCGCTGCAGGCACTGTCAGAGCAAGACCATAAACCACCTGGAAGAGCTTCCATGCAGCGTTTGGAAGTTGCAAATCACCCCAGCTCTCCATGGGCCCCATAGTTCAAGAGTGATTCCTCCCGGGATCCCCATAGTGTGGGGACAGGTGTTTCTGCCCAACTTCAAGGGGAGCAGCTTCTCCCCTGCTCTGAACACGATAGCCAAGGCCAAGCTGCCACCAGCTCTCCTGCTTTAAGGGGCTTCAAGGCACCTCTCCGAGTCATCCTCCCTGCTGGCTGCTGGCACAAGGGTGGCACACCGTTCCCAAGGAGTTTGCAAGAAGCTCAAACATTTCCACAGCTGGGCCAGCCCTTGTGTTGAATCAAGGACAGAGGGAGAAGCGGCAGATACGGGGCTGGGAAAGTGAAAGGCAAATCCCGTGCCAGCTTTAATTCCTCCTGTGCCTAATGCAATTTGTTACTGGCTATTAATCCAATACAGAAGACCATCAAAACACCTGCTTTGATTTCTTCGCCCGTCGCTTCCATTCACCACACACCAGCACAGCTCACATAGAGCTCCCAGGAAGGTGTCCCACGCCCCTGGTGAAGTATACCATTGGCTTCAGACACAAGCTACGCACAGGAATTGGCATCTTCCTTTCAAACACCAGTCTCTCCAATTCCTACATCCCTTACGCCCTTCAGTTGTGTGGACACGGTGCCTCCAAAACCCAGCACCTCCAAATCCAGCACCTCCAAAACCCAGTGCCTCCAAATCCAGCGCCTCCAAACCCAGCACCTCCAAAACCCAGCGCCTCCAAATCCAGCACCTACAAAACCAGTGCCAATAAACCCAGTGCCTCCAAATCCAGTGCCTCCAAAACCCAGCACCTCCAAAACCCAGTGCCTCCAAAATCCAGCACCTCCAAAATCCAGCACCTCCAAAACCCAGCGCCTCCAAAAACCAGCACCTCCAAATCCAGCACCGCCAAATCCAGCGCCTCCAAAACCCAGTGCCTCCAATTCCAGCACCTACAAATCCAGCACCTCCAAAACCCAGCACCTCCAAAACCCAGTGCCTCCAAAACCCAGCACCTCCAAAACCCAGTGCCTCCAAATCCAGCGCCTCCAAACCCAGCACCTCCAATTCCAGCACCTCCAAACCCAGCACCTCCAAGACCCAGTGCCTCCAAGACCCAGCGCCTCCAAAAACCAGTGCCTCCAAATCCAGCACCTACAAAACCAGTGCCAATAAACCCAGTGCCTCCAAATCCAGTGCCTCCAAAACCCAGCACCTCCAAAACCCAGTGCCTCCAAAATCCNCAGCACCTCCAAACCCAGCACCTCCAATTCCAGCACCTCCAAACCCAGCACCTCCAAGACCCAGTGCCTCCAAGACCCAGCGCCTCCAAAAACCAGTGCCTCCAAATCCAGCACCTCCAAAACCCAGCACCTCCAAAAACCAGCACCTCCAAATCCAGCACCTCCAAAACCCAGCGCCTCCAAAAACCAGTGCCTCCAAATCCAGCACCTACAAAACCAGTGCCAACAAACCCAGTGCCTCCAAAACCCAGCACCTCCAAACCCCTCTTTATGTTCCCCCTATAGATAGCTCTCTTCCTCCAACACACAGGGACTTACAGATCCACCTCCTCCTAACCATATCCACCTACGCAGGGAACAAGCCATCGTCCGCCCCACGCCGCTTCTCTCGACTCCCGTTACCGGGAGCTCAGAAAGCTCGGAACAGGGTGGAAGGTGAGTTGGTCCCTGCTCCTCAGTGGGTGTCACTCGCTCCGGGGTCTGCTCCCAATGCAACCACGTTCTGCCTGGAGGACAAAAAAACCCCAAGCTGTCCCACCCAGGAAAGGCTTTACCTCATTCCCTATCTTGGAAAGATGAAGAGGGGCTGACAGGATTGTATATAGCTGGTAAATCGGAGTCACTGCAGATTCTTTAGCAGAGACCAGGCAGGCAGTGACTAGCAGAGACCATGGCAGTCCAAGAGCGAGTCCACCAGCCAATAAAAGCATACTTCAATTAACATATCCCATTCAAAAATTACCATTTTTGAGGCAGGAAAAGAAAATTACCAACCTGTTCTGTAGACTGGAGGAGCACTCTGAGATTTTTCCAGTGATCTTGGTAGACTGGGGAGAAATCCTATGTCAATGGAGAACGCATCCCGGTCCTCCTTTGCCAACTATCGCTGGGTGACTGAAACCCCGACGTCTCAGTCCCAGGGCCGGAGGGGTGTTGAGTTGCAATCGCGACTGTTGCCTCTATTGATAACCAGCAAGCTAATCTGGAGATCAGATTCTGGCCTGGAGAGGGAGAGAAGCCTCTTTCTTCCTCAGAAGCTCACCCCCTTCAGGTAGATTCAGATGGAAATGTCAGCCAGCCGGGGCTGGGCTCGCGGCTGCGCTGCTCAGCATCGCTTTTGGCTGAAAAAGGGGAAAAAAAACCCAAACCACACACACAAAAAAAAACCCTGAGAAGAATTGAGCCCCCTCCTCCTTTGTGCAAGGGGGGGAAGAAAAGAGCCCCATCTATATAATGTTACAGCATTAGCATTAGACAGTGCGAGTCAAAGGCAGCGCCCCAAAGGCTCAATGGACTTACTTTTCCACCCGAGTCTCGCTTTACTTTCTCCTGCTTTTATAGCTGGAAAGGGAAAGACTTACCCAGCACAGCGTGCTCTCTCCAAAGCCCATGGAGTGGGAAACCAGTGGTGCTTCCACACCCTTCTCTGGGAGGACCACCCGGCTTTTTTCACTCCAGCCGGTGGGGTGTTTTCACTGGGGAGCGACTCACACCTCACTCCTACAACCCACAGCTTCCACTGGGATTTTTCCTTGACTCTGGGCTGTGTTCATGGATGGAATCCTCCCTCAGCACCGTCCTCCCGCAGCCCAGCTTCTCTACTCTCCTCCAGCCAAAAGCCTGGCCCTGCCATCCAAGGGGGTTTGACAGATACACAAGCTACCCCGGGAGGGGACAACACTATGTCCCCCTGAAGAGAGAACCTTCCAGGGATGCTTATGGTTCCTGGGACCTGGGTGGCCACTCCATGAGCATTTCCACTTGTGCTGACCAGCAGGCTCTCACACGCCTGGTGGGACCCCTGGGGGAGAGCAGGACCTGCCAGAGTTTGTTAGAAACCACCACCATGTGAGGCTTTGTGAGCCTCAAAACAGCGTTAAGAGAGAACAAAGCTCTTCATTCGAGCCAGAGATGTAGCCCGAGAAAAGATCTCTGCTTTGATTTCACTCCCATCAGCGCGAGAGGAGAGAGGCAGAACAGCAGCCAAGGGGTGATTGGGGGATTGGACTTGATGATCTTTCAAGGTCCCTCCCAATCCCTGATATTCTGTGATTCTGTAAGGGATGCAATTAGCAGAACCCCGTTAGAGAGCTGACTTTGGCAGCCTGCATTAAGGCTCAGGTAAGGCAGGCGGTGCTCCAACCCCAGCAGTCCCCTCGTGGGAAAAAGGCCATCTTCTCACAGACCCCAATCTTGGCAGGACTTTTCTCTTCTGACTTGTTGGGTGGGGGCCTCCTTTTTACCACCACCTCTTTCCCTGCTAGGAGGTAGGTATCCCTCCTGCCCTTCCCCATCCTTCCTTGGGAGCAGAAATCCCAGCAGCCAACCAAGAAAGGCCTCCGGGGCTGTTCCTAGAAGACCTGTTTAGGAAGTTCCCCCTCCAAGTGAACCTCAGTCACCAAGTCACCCTCCACCTTACCTCAGCAGCTTCTTTCCTTACATCAGGGCAGCAAGGCAGCACACTGTCCCCACGGCAAATATCCTGGAGGCTGCTTTCTCCTCATCCTCCCAGCGGGCCCTTTTTAGCAGAAAACTTGTCTTTTTCCTTTTTTTTCCTCTTGTTAATATAATTTATGTCTTCCCTTTTCTCAGCATACAGCTATTTTAGAAGGACAGGGGCATTCTAACGCAGGGACTGATGATATTCCAGGGGCAGATGACTTCCAGCCTGCTGCTCCTGGGCTTTTCCTCATCCTCCCGTGTGGATTTTCAACCTCACCAGCCACGGGAAAATCAATTGACTCTTCTCATCCTGTTCTGTCAGAGAAAACTGGCAAAAATAGGTTTTCCTCTGCTCCTTTGTCAGTTTAACATTTGTCCCAGGCAAGCCTACACCAATGAAGTTTGATAAGGTTTCCCTGTCTCTTTTTTTGGGAAGACTCTTGTCTTCTCAGCTATTTTCTTTTTGGCAGGGGATGTTTCCCGCCCCCCCCCCAGCCCCACGCAGCGCTGAGTATGTCAGAGCTGAACAACCAAAAAAAAACCCAGGCACTAAAAGATGAGAGAGCAGGGGGAGGGAGGTCTGAGCCTGCTCGACCTCAGCAGAGTGACTGCAGGCAGCCATGACCCTCCCTGCGTTCCCATTTTGCCCCAGCAGGTCCATCCCGGGGCAGATGCCCTCAGGAGGGGTTTACCCAGGAGCTGTGTCCCCTCTGAGGGGCATCTCCTTCCTCACGGATTTCCCCAGGGTCAGTCCCAAGAGCTATGTCCCCTCTGAGGGGCATCTCCTTCCTCACGGATTTCCCCAGGGTCAGTCCCAAGAGCTATGTCCCCTCTGAGGGGCATCTCCTTCCTCTTGGATCTCCCCAGGGTCAGTCTGTGCCAGCCAGCATGGTCTAAGCCCATTTTCTACAGCTTTAGCAGCTGCACTGCCCTCCCCATCAGCAACTAAAAGCCTTTTCCTCCAGGGTGGATCTCGTTTTAACCCCAAGGCCAGTCCCACCAAGGGCAGGGAGCAGATAACAGCGAGCTCAAGCCCTGTTCCTTACCTGGAAGTCGAGATAAGTCACCGCCACAGAGAAACACAGGCCAGAAGAGGACTAGGGTCTTCAAGCAAGGTCTGTCTTCTTTCAACACACAGCACCTTGTGGTGCCCAAGCTCCCTCAGGAGAGGGAAACATTTTACTTAGGGGAAGACAACAGTGCAAAACTCATGATGCTGGGTTTTTTTTTTTTGTGTGTGTGTGTGTATAAACTTACTGGAAGTTTATTGAACCAAACCAGTGACCTGTTTTGGCCAGGTGAAATTCCACCGCTACGTCTGCGAGCAAACCGAAGGCAAACCGCGGGAGGGGGAAGCAGATTCCCTGGGAGAGAATCTGGAATATAAAACCAGACAGACTTCCAGTTCTTCCTTTTTCTTTAAAATTACATCTAGATGCATCATGAACAGGAAGCAAGAAGAGACCTTTCACGTTTAAATTACATTTGAAGTTTCCAGTAACAGCAGAAAAGCAATCACAGAGGCGCAGGCCCGAGACGGCTGGAGCCCCTCTAACGTTGCTCTGGGGAAGGCCTCCAAAAGCTCCACCTTCCAATGAGGGAGGCCCAACCACCAGGAATATATATTTTAGCCTCAGGGCTGCTTTCAGCACCTGGTTTGCATTTCCAAACCTGCAACATGAACAGAACCTATGGAGGCAGACCGAGGCAGGGCCACCCCGTGGGGCCTGTGTCATGTTGGACCCAATGAGGCCGGGGGTCAAAGCCAGAGCCTCTCCCCAGAGCAACGAGGCACCACAGTTCCTCTGAGCCACCACAGGTCCCACCATCATCTGCCACCAGGGCTTATGCTCCCAACAAAGTGGGGGGGGGGCTACAGACCCCAGTGAGGGAGCAGAGGACAGCGGCTGGACCACCCGTATCCCTAACACCCCCAAGGTGGATGATCTACCTGAAACATCTGGTCAAAACATGGATATTCAATAGGAACATACCCCAAAACACAAGGGCACGGCATCTAACCTCCCTGCACGGAGCCATGAGACACTTTGGTATATAGCTGTTACCTCATTCCTCCTGAACCAGGGGCTTTTCCCGCTGCATAGGCCCATCTCTCCCAGAGACACAGTCCCCCGTTCGGCAGCAACACGGCGGAGACACAAGACCTTTCCCAGAAGGTATTGTCAAAGGAAAATGAGCCAACTTGGGATATTTTGCCTATATTTGGCTCCACTTTTCCAAGTCAATCATCTGGATGCATAAACTGGCCCCGGGATGGCTCTTTCTCCTTGGGAAGACAACCAAGCTTCCTGGTTGCCCCCCTCTGGCGCTCCACTAGCCGCACAGAGGGGGATGGCTTGCCAGTGTCCTCCAGAAACAACCTTCCCACAAAGAAGTAGCAAGTGGTGATACTCGTACTGTGACTTTTGCTGACCCTCAACAGATGAAGGGAGGTGGTTTGGGTGTCAGCACCAAACCCCTGGCAAGCTACAGGCATGGCACTTGTCCACCTCATACACCAGTAGGGGGGATCTTCCAGTCCCCACCAAGCCTGCTGTAAATGAAAGCGGGATTTGCTGCCAGCTCTGGGCTGGAGCAGTAACGGCACCGCTCCCTAAGCAAGCCAGGCTCACCTTTTGTGGGCAAACAAACTCACATACTCGGGTCCTCTTTAAGATCCCACTCTGTTCTTTAATGGTCTTGGTTTATTATTTCCTTCTCTGAAACCGAGACATGAAACTGTGCTGAGGAAGTTGGTCGATAGTTACAGCATCTCATTAGTACCAGTTACAATGCCATAAATATACCCAGGTGGGCAATCACTGCTCTACACAATTAGGTCAGAGATACATCTGCATCCCCTTACCTCTGACACCGCAGCAACCAAGGGATCACCCACTTCAACTGGAGGTTCGAGGGAGAAATAGGCTTCTAATATTAAACAACCATATTTTCATAAAACTTTTTTTTTTCTTTATATATATATATATATATAACAAAATATCTTATTAAACACAACTTTTCCTATGCGGATGTATGTATATATCATACAGAAGTGTTGGCTTCAGAGTTCTGCTCTAAGGCAGCAAATGCTTTTCTCTGCCCCCAATGGAAAATACATCTTCAGTAAAGCTCTAGCTTACAAAAAGCATCATCGTACCTTACGCTGCCACCAGCTCCCCGCTCGCCTGGGTCAGGGGCCACCACAGCCTTGCAGCCACGTGCCACGGCCTCTATCGCTACCTACGGCGAGCCCTGCATCCGTTTCCTATTGCTCATCTCAACAGGGCTGGGAGATTGAGGCCTTTTTTTGGCAGGGATGGGGTGTGGGGGGTGTGTGTGGGATGAGGCACACGTTATTGAGTTGTCTTAAATCCTTACCCGGGATGAGGAACTACTCCCCTCCTAACGCCCCCCACACCCTCAACCTGAAGACTGTGAGATAATACTTCATCCCCTCCCTATTCTACTCCCCCC
>VZTM01024259.1:318586-329737 GCA_013400555.1 Jacana jacana | reverse complement strand
GCCTCCTCTTCCACAAACTAAACAGTCCCAAACTGTACAGAAACTACTCATTTTCTTTTTGCCACGTATACACAGCGTCTGCACAGGCATGTAGGAGACTTAAAAAAAATCTCTGAGAAGTAGAAAAATTGGACTTGACATTTCCACCACTCCCACCTTCCCCCACAACAACAAATAAAGCTCAGTTTTATTCTGAGCAGCGAATTCATACAAAACCCCATCTCCTAACGGCCTCTTCCTCCAACTGCCTGCTCCCAGCCATCCATGGCCACCCTAAGGCTCAAGATGAGCCGAAGAGACAAGCAACAGACCTGGCTATTAGCAGCTTCCTGCGTTCCTCGGTGGTGTAGGACTGCAGCAAAGGGATTCCGAGCAACTTCACTTCCTCGAGCTTGGGAAAAGAATTTAACTTGTCAATGTCTTCCCAGCAATGCAGACCTGCTCAGGAGAAAAGACTGGCTTAAACAAACAGGGGTAATACATCGTGTGTCCAAGACAATCAGAGGTAAGCGACAGGTGAGTCGATTTCTTTGAGAAGCCGGCTCTTTGCTCGCAACGTGCTGCAGAAGTTCTCCTTCCTTTGCTTACAAGACAGAGCAGTTGAAACACACTCTCATGCTGTTTTGTAAGCCTGAGAAGGATGATCTCCATGGCCAACTGGGGGAGCTTAGCTTTTTATGGACCGTTCAGTCTTCGGCCTCACCGCCGGGGACTGACTAGCATCAGTTATGACGGCTGCGTCTATAAAGGGATGCTGCCTTAAGAAGTATTAAAGTCATCAGGACGTGTGTCGTTCTAGGTGCCACTAAATAGCCATCAAATGGCTTTACCTTGCACACAGGACCACCTTGGGTCCTATTGCCACTCGCAACCCAATGGTAAAACAGCCCCAGAAGCCGTCCAGCCACTTAATGAAAAAGGCTTTAACTCAATTTCAGCCCCCTCAAGACCGGAGGGTTTGGGATAACAAGGTTATCATGAAAGTGAACATGAAAAAAGGCTGAGGATGCAGCAAGAGCACAGCCCTGATCATGTGGTGAGATCAACACCACTCCTCTTGGCTCCCCTTAGCTGTGACTGTTCCGATGACCGTTCCAGAAGCTCATACTGGCAGCACGAGTTAGCAAACTGGTTTCTCCAAACAACGTTCAATGGCTTCACCCACACAGTAGAGAAAATGTGGACTAAAAAACCCCAAGAAACCCAAAACCCAGAAAAATTATCGGTTCAAACAAAATCTGGGATCTCTTTCGAGCTAAGCCTCGAGCCCAAGGCACGTGTCACAACCACAACTTGGAAGAAGGGGCTCTTTTCAGAGCAGAAAGAGAACTCCCTGAAGTGTCACAGCACTGGATGCGAGGCGGGCACCAGCACCAACCTCTTTCCAATGCCCTTTCAAGCAGTTGTAGAGAGTGATGAGGCCTCCCCTCAGCCTCCTCTTCCTCCAACTAAACAGTCCCACTAAGCTAAAAGAGGCTGTAAGAAGTGCTGCCAGTTTGGAGTCTTCACGTGACAGAATTTGGAGTGCAGCAGCTTTCCCTAAGTAAAAATAAATAAAAAGAAAAATTTAACCTGCTCCTTGGGATTTCTGTTTGACTTCCAGCTGCCAAAACATCCAAATGCAATGCAAAACCCTGAGTTCTTAAAATACCTGGCACCCAAATTGCAGAACTACTTGCCACAGGAGCACTCACTCCTCAGTGAGACAGCGCTTTCAAATCCAGCTTAAACAGGCTTTGCTTCCTCTAGTTAGCTTTAAGCTTTTATTACAGGCATTCCTTGTTGCTGACACTGCAGAGCATGTTAACAAAGTACCATCCACCTTGGCCAACACTTAACTATCGCTTCCACAGAGTATAAAGCTGTAAAGAACAAAGGCTGATGATAAATACAGCTCTCCTGGCGTCGGTGTCATCTCACAAACACGTCACAGCGCTCGCACCCGCCCTGCAGGTCACCCTCTCTGAGCACAGGGTGCCCTCCCCGCTATGGCAAATGCTTATTTTCTCTCTCTGGGGCTGAAATGCAAGAGCAGCCTGGAGAAAACCTGTGGTAAGCTTCTAGTAACCCAGCAGAGACGACAGAGGGCTTTCGCTGGTGGATGCTCAGCTCCCACACGCCACGTACCTACAAACCCACTCACTTCACTCAGCATAAAGCTTGGTGTAAAAGACAAACGGGATTCTTTTACCCCTTCCACTGCCAGCCATTTATTTATCCTTCCTTAGCCAGGAGCACCTGAGGTGGGAACAGGAAAGAGAAGGAAACCACTTACGTCAAAACCCTTTGCCAGCTCATTTTGAGTAACTGCCTGTCTACGCTACTCTGACTCATCTTTTAGATGACAACTAACTGCCAAAAGCAGCAGGTAGAGCCCACAGAGACAGGCAAGTTGCTTTCTTGCCTGTTTTCCTCTCTGTGTGTTTGCAACTCTGCTACAGCAACAGAACCATCCCAAAGGTTTAGGCTCTCACCTTCACCTGCCCCCTTCTCCTATTGTCCAGGAAGCCACGCTGACTGCAGGCTACCACGGGCCCAAGAACCAGCCACCCCAAGGCCAAAGTTGCAAAGAGCACAGAGCAAGCGTGTTTTTTCACCTACTGAGGAGGACAGAGGGACCACCCAGTGTCACTTCATGCTGAGAACAAGCAGCCTGACGCTGCCCAGCTCTCACCTGACTTGTGCAAATTGATGGACCGCAGGTTGGGGAAGAGCCTCGCTAGGGAATCTTCTGACTCTTCGATGGTCGTGAGGTTGTTGTTGGCCAGAATAAGTGTGTCCAGTGATGGAAACATAATTCCCAACTTGCGAATCTCAGTCCAGTCTTGAAGGTTATTGTCAGTTATGTGGAGTAATTTGAGAGACTGACAGCAAACCGGTGAACAAGACACTGTTTCGTAGTCGTTAAGGCACAGGAAGAGCTCCTCCAAGCTGCACAGGGGAGAGACAGAGCATATCATCATCTCAACATACCTTCAGAAATGGCTACCATCTCAGGCACAGGGACAAGTGTGTGTGATTTTAACGTGACTTTCCAAAACCTTGGTGTAGAGAAGACCTTTGAACACTCCAAATGGAGTGTTTCAACTACGTCTCTGCTCCCACCCATGAACATCCTCCACAGAAGAAAAACACTCTAATTGTTGCCCTGGGCTCCCATTATTACCAGGTTACTCAGGGTGGTGTTCCATACTTGTGCCCAACAAGCCACCAACCTGGGGAGAATTTGTAGAGTAGGGCAGATGGCTGGACTCGATGACCCCAAGGGTCTCTTTCAACCTAAATGATTCTACGATTCCAGCCCCACTCCAGTGGTGACTGGTACCTGCATTCTCAATGCTCACCACTTAAAAAGGTGGTTTTATACAACACAAGTGACCCTTTTTTCCTCCCTACACGACTGGTTCTGCCAGAGATGGCCATTAAAGAAGGTCCCACTCAGTTTTCAGATGATAAACCCAGCTCCCCTGCTCCCAGGGAAGAGTACATTGGCCATGCAGGAAACACTGCTGTCATCACCTCCACTTACAGACCCCTACGAAGAGGAACCTGTTATCAAAATGAAGCCACCAAGACCACTCAGGGAAGCAGAATGCCACTGCCAAGGTGGACCATAGCCAAGCCACAGAAATCAACACTTCTGCACAGAAAGGCATGATGAAATATTACCTGTCAGGTGGCCAGGCCCTCGGGCTTACATCCCATTCAGAAGTGATTAGCACAGGTATGCACTGCACCATTCCTCCTGCAGCAGCTCAGAGGGAAGTGTCACCTCCTACATTGTCAGGGTGATTACCCATCTCTGGTATTTAGATTTGGACCAGAAGCCCTGGGTTTTGTAGCCTAGAAGTTCAGCTTTCAAGACTGTGTAAAGCATTCCCCTGGCCAAGCTCCCAAAGTTAAAAAAACCCAAAACCTCAAACATAACTAAAATGCCCTTTTTCTTTTTCTCTACCACTTGTGCTGCCCCTCACACAATCTCACACCCCGTCTCGTCCCTCACCACGTGAAGTTCGACCTCCCTTGCAGCGAGCACCCAGCTCCCCGTGCTTACTCTGGTAATTCCTGCAGGATTGTGTGGACTGTTTCCCAGGAAGCTTTGCTGTTGTTGAGCACGAGTTTGCGAACGCCGGCGAAAGACCCGGCGCACCTTCTCTCTAAAACGGACAAACTGAGAGGGTTGGAACTCAAGTTTAGAAACTCCAAGTGAGGAACGTTGGACACAATTTTACTGACCTAAGTGGGGAGGGAGAGAAAAGAAAAAAAAACAAAAAAAAAAAAGAAAAAAAAGAGAAAGACATGTGTTATCAGGCAGTAATCAGAGCTCATGCAATAATATCCCATCTCCTAAAAGGGGGCCCTTCGGAATCACCACAAGCCAAAGAAATGATACAGGGGGAAAAAAAAAAGTAAGGCTTTTGAGTAACTACCTGTAATTCAGACTCCAGCTATTCCCTGATCTAGATTGATTGGTTAATTGCTCGTTCACCTGTACAGTTTGTTTAATTACACGCTCCCAGCAGCTTGATAAGAAAAAGCCGGTCTCTTGGGAGAGGTCATAAAATCCACCTCAGGACCGAGCTTGAGCAGCAGCACATCAGAGGACCCAGCAAGTCCTACCCCTCGCTTAGCAGGGAGGCAGCAGGCACATCTCTTGAGTTCATGGCCAAGAGCCTGACTGCTTCCTCAGTTTCCACTGCTCCCCAGCCTCCAAGACAGACCGAAGCTCACTGTACACACGCAACAAAGTCCTGATTCCATCCTGTTAGACTGAAACCAGCAGCTTTCTTACAATCAGTGCAAGCACCAACCTAATTTTCCTCTCTGACTGGGGAACTGATTCAGAGGGAAGCAGCAGCAGAAGGGAAAGACAGCTTCCAACACCATCAACACCAGTTGCGTTGGCAAACTGGGGACTTACAGCGCCTGGGGATATCACTTCAATAAAAAGCCAGCAGACATACCAAGGGAGTGTTCTGGCAGAACAATACTCATTTTGGTTTCCAATCATCAGAATAATTGAACACTCTGTGTTTTCTCAACCTGTGGGTGACACTCAGGTGGGGAAAGGCTGCCATCGTAGTGCAGTACGAGCCAAGAGACCAAAGTGAATCCATCCCAAACCCATAAGATGGGAATTGAGATCAAGGAGAGGCAAAGCACCAACACTAGAGGGAGGGGGGGCAGAAGACACTCTTCCTGAAAACAGTTACGAGTCAGAAAACACCTGGCTGGAGAGCGACTGGGGTGGGAGGAGAGGGGGCAGACCATGACACGGCAACAGAGACCATTTGCCAACAAAGGGCACTGTCTCCTGCAGAGGCTGAATTTCCAGGGTTGCATACTTGATGCCAGAGGTAATGAGTCTGCCTCACTTGGCACTGAGGAAGCCCCACAGAATCTCAGGGGTCAGAAGAGACCTTGAAAGATCATCTAGTCCAATACCCCTGCCGGAGCAGGAATACCTTGCCCAGCATTCCCATCATCGGTGGCAGAGCTGGGAGTCAACTCCCATTACTGGGACCTCCTCGGTTCTTACTGTGTTAAAGACTGCACTGACCGTTACCCTCTTGGCATTAGAAATGGCAGGTCTGGTGCTTTACACAATAAAAAATATATATATATATGTTTGTCACCCACAGGCCAAGATCGTAAGTCATGAGGTAAATGGAGTGAAGTGCCCAAATGGATTAAATTAATCACGTTTATTGCTCAGTTACTGTCAAAGTAAATAAGCATCAGCTTCAAAGATGAGAAAGAAGCAGCCAGGAAAAACTGAAATCTCTCTCCTCTAAAGGAATCGAGTCCTCCCCTAACCCGCAAAGCCTTTGCAGTCGTAGCAATAGCCACGGGAAGACGTTGGGAGAAAGGCACAGGTAAGCATTTTACCTCGTGCCAGTCCTGCAGTTTGTTGTCAGAGAGGTCTAGCTCGGAGACGTGGGCGCAGAAGGCGGCGATCTCGTTCTCATCCCCTGCACAGGTTATGCCACAGCTGTTCAGGACGAGCACACTCGGGAGGTTGAGGCGATCTGAAACGGGGTGGTGGGGGGGGAAAAGAGAAGATGGCCTCTGGTCAGCAGGGCATTGCTTAGCCACAGAAGGTAACAAGGAGCACAGACAAGCATGGGACTCAGCAAGAGGGAAGAAGCACCAGTCATTCCACGGTCTGCAGGTATTTCAGGCTCTTAGGGATAAAAAACACGGGGTTCGTGACAAGCGGCTGAGGTCGATCAGGAAAAGTTCTGGTGTCGAAACACAAAGTACCACCCAGTGCCAGTGCCCTTTCCTCACTCAGTATCAGTGTATTTCTGGCCACCCCGCAGCGAGGACGGGCCAGTCCTTTCTAGTTTACAGCGTGTCCCCTATCAGGTCTGGCCAGAACTTACCCTCTTCCCCAGGCAGCTGCTACTGCCGATAGGACACAGGGCTAGGTGGAGCAGTAGCTGTACAGTCAGACTCCCTTATCCTCCTGTACTAAGCCCACTTAGGAATGGTGAGGATGCATTTAAACATTCCTTTTCTAAGCTCTCACTATTCAGTGCTATAGAACATTTAGCATTCTTACATCCTGGGAAAACTCAACTCTCTACTCTGCCTTTTCACCTTTCTGCTTCGGTTTTTGCTCTAGTTCCTGCTCAGGCAGGTAAACGTTCCCACAGCTATTCCACAGACAAGGACTTGGAACTCAATCACAGCCTGATCCACTAAGGCCAAAGCATGACAAAGTTAAAGCTGGGGGTTTTAATTTAACCATTTTCACACAAGAAAACCACATTTAGGGGTGGCAAGCTATCAGTTCTCTTTCACATGCAACACAGCTCTCCCACCTCAGTGGAGCATCAAAATCTGTTCAAATTTAACAAGCTTTTTCCTGAAAAGGTGGCATTTTTTTCTCCTTCACACTCGAAAGCTCCACAACTAGAAAGGGAGGCTAGCAGCAGACAGTTATCTGGAGCGATCCCAGTTTTCAAGTTTCCTGGCTCTTGAGGAGCTTCTGCACAGGACAGCGTTGTACTTTGGGAATTAAGTCACAAAAGTGCTTTCAAGTCACATCTCGGTCACACTGGAAGACTTAGAAACCTGTGCCCTCTTTTCAGCATCCAAGCAGCTCAGGTAAGCAGGTGCTGGAACACAGGAGAGAGAGCATGAACTCAATATTCCATCAGGCCGATTTTCTGCTCATGTTAATTTCCAGCGACATGTAGTAGCTTTATCCTCAACTGAACTCAGGGCCTTTTTTCTCCTCTGTCAAACCCAGTTACTGTAAACTTCACCCAGCTGATTGCTGTGGCTATTTTCCCCTCTGGGGCTGGTTATGATACGAATTGACCTGATGGGAATTTAAACTGCTCTCGCGGATGGAGACGGGCAAGAGGTGACAGAACAAAGGGACAGTTCTGGTGGGATAAATGTGAATCTCAGACACATCTGTACAAGCCACAAACCAAAGGCTACCAGCAGAGCGTGAGGGAAGACTGCAGGGTGCCAAAGGGGTGCAGTTCAAAAAGCAGGGAAGAACAATGCAGGTTCTGCAGTCAAGGAGGCTCAAGGACACCTGGGAACAGCACAGCGCTTCAGACACACATCTTGTCTGCAACTCCCTCAAGGCAGCAAGGTCAGAGGCAAAGGAGAGAGGGGATTTCTCCACTAGGTGAGCATAGGCACAGTCAGAGAGCATCTGATGCTTTGAGAAGAGACCCAAAGGAAACCACAAATTGACAGGAGTCACTTGTCACAAAAGACACAAACTGGAGATTCAACAACTTATTGCTTGGTTTGAAACGCGGTCTGCTCTCGTGTAACACGGCTCACAGAATCACACAGAATCCCAGAATCTCAGGGATTGGAAGGGATCTAGAAAGCTCCTCCAGTCCTGCCAGAGCAGGAACACTCAGAGCAGGTCACACAGGAACGCCTCCAGGTGGGTTTGGAATGTCTCCAGAGAAGGAGACTCCACAACCTCCAGCCCCTTCCAGTGTTCCCTCACTGGGACTCCCCTGGCACCTGCAGGCATCCATGCAGGCTGATGGCACTGTGTGACACCACTGCTATGTGCACCACCCTCAAATTTAAACCGAGGTCTTGTGCATTTGTTAAGCCACCTCTGTCAAAACACACACTGCTACAGCCACTAAGGAAATCATTAGTACCACCAGTCTGAAGAAAAGAATCATAGAATCATTTTGGTTGGAAGAGACCCTTGGGATCATCAAGTCCAACCATCAGCCCTACTCTACAAGTTCTCCCCTACACCAGATCCCTCAACACCACATCCAATCTACTCTGAAACACAGTCAGGGATGGGGACTCCACCACCTCCCTGGGCAGCCCAGTCCAGTGATTGACTACTCTTTCTGTGAAAAACGTTTTCCTCATGTCCAGCCTAACCCTACCCTGCTGCAGCTTGNCCGCCCGTCGACCAGCACCCCCAGGTCCTTTTCTGCCAGGCAGCTCCAGCCACACTGCCCCAAGCCTGTAGCCATCCATGGGGTTGGTGTGGCCAAGTGAAGCTCCAGGTACTGCTGCACCCTCAAAACTCAGACCTGCACAGGGCCTCATTTCCGTCTTTCATTAAGAGGATTCCCATTCTGTTATGCTGGCAATGATGGAGGTAGGGAAACCTACTTGTTTTTAACAGCAACCAGTTCAGTCACTAGATGGACTTCCTGCCTTTGCTAGATTCCAGTCTCTCAGCTCTTCAGTAAGAAACACACCGTAACACTTGGTGATGTTCCCTTTTCTGGTCGATTCAGGGCAATTCTTCTTTCAGCCACAACCAAGAAACAGATCCCACCCAGAACCCTGCAGGTGCTCAGGAAGAGCAGAACCCTACCTTTCATAGGTGAACCCTGTGGAGTTGCTGGGACGTGCACCCCCATGCCAGGTCCACGACGATACGGGAAGTTCTCGGGGCTGTATTTCTCACATAGAACTTGCATGAAACTCCTTCCGCTGGGCTGGTCCATGCTCCCTTCTTGGACTTCTACTTAAGGCAGGAAAAAAAGAGAGCATATAAACAGTCAGCAAGGAATAATCACCTCCAGCAGCAGCCCTTGGGAAGACAGGACAGAAAGTGACCAGCTGTGATGTGGGTTTTACTTCTTTTGAACTGCAGATTAGTCCAAGGGGTCGTATTTCAAATTCAAGACTAGAGGAAAACATTACCTGGAAAGAAACCAAAACCAAACAAGAGGGCCCGAGCTACACAAACACACTTCTACACAAACACACTTCGAGTTGTACCACTACAGGCCAAGTCCAACACCTCCCCACCCCACCAGTTCCCAGGCTGCACAGGTTACCTCTGTCCCTCATAAAAGCAGTGAGAGGTAATTCCTAGATATTCTCAAACACGTTTCCAGGGAAGCAAGCAGGCCAGGGAGCAAAGAGCAGGTGATGAGTAAGGGATTGCTCCAGCAGGTGTGTTCACACCGTAAATCCCTTTTTCACTGTGGACTTTCAGTCTAGATCAGCTTCTAATTACAACACAGCTGCTGTGTCACCAACCATTCTCCAAGCACATCGCTTGGCCAGTCCTAAAAGCAAGTTTTGCCAACTCAATTTTGCAGCTGCTTAGTGTATCTGGGAGATAAACATGCCCTTCCCTATCTACACATGCCCCAGAACAGAACAGCACAGGAAAAAGGACTCGCCACATCACGGGCTGGTGACCTGCCTAGAAAGATACCCAGTGTCAGCTGGAAGTATATTTGGCACAGACACCCCGAGGGTGGGCGTTCTGCTCTACCCTAGGTGGAACTAAGCTCATCTGTCCTGCTCTCCCTCACGCCCTCTGACCTCAGTATTTCATGGCTTCCTGGATAATAAAGGAGCCAAGCTTGATAATAGCACAAGGAAAGGGAGCCACGTTGTTCCCAGGCTTCACAGAGGTCTTGTCCTCCAAAGCAGGGCCTGCTCCTTGTCACAGACACTGAGGAGACATCCACAGCTGCCTGTTCTAACAATCAAAGGCACCAACTTGCAGGAATCAGCTGCAGATTTCCTACAGGGTACAATCAGTCACACAGCAGCATTTTCACTAAGTGCCAGGAAACTGTGTGTTTAGTGTATTAACACAACCCAGCTCACACCAGTATGTTATGGTCTGCACATCAACCTGCACCTCCAGCACTCCTGGTGGAAATTCAGGCTTTTGACTTCATGGTGGGGCCACACATATCCTGGAAGTGAAGCTGCCAACCAATGTTGCATTAAAACTTTCTGCCTGTTACCATCAATTTTCCTTTAGATCTACTGCAGTAAGGACAGATAGAAAATCCTGAATAAAAGTGAATTAACTAAGGTTCAGGGTCCCTTTGCCAGGAATCACCTGTAACAAGCTCTACTTCACTTCTTCAGGAAGAGTTTATCTAGAACACCTCTATTAGAAAGGATTCCCCTATAAGAAGAAGCAAATTGACTGAAGCCTGTTATAATTTTTATAACATACTGTTATATATGCTTTACAGTACATGTTATAATATATAAAGCTTACACAAATATGGACTTAAAAGGATTGGTCTGTCTTAAAATACCCCCAACAACACACCCCTCTCAGCCTTCAACAACTTAGCTGACCCAGATCTCCAACTTGACTTCACGTCACTCCTCTCTATCTAGAATTGAAAACAAACAAACAAACCACAAAACCAACACTCAAAATGAAGCCTGTGTCAGGAAGGAACACGCCATTTAGTTTTAGGCTAAAACATTCCACACGCTCCAGGAACAACATGCATCAGCAGCCAAAGCTTTAGGATGAAAGGCCCTGCTCCAGCGAGATTTGAGAGCTCAGTACTGTAGGACAGTACTGCACTTGGGCCACACCAACCCCATGGATGGCTACAGGCTTGGGGCAGTGTGGCTGGAGCTGCCTGGCAGAAAAGGACCTGGGGGTGCTGGGTGACAAGGGGCTGAACATGAGCCAGAAGAGTGCCCAGGTGACCAAGAAGGCCAAGGCCATCCTGGCTTGTATCAGAAACAGTGACCAGCAGAAGTAGGGAGGTGATTGTGCCCCTGGACTCAGCACTGGTGAGGCCACCCCTTGAGTCAAGGCGAGTTTTGAATCTCTCCAGAGAAGGAGACTCCACAACCTCCCTGGGCAGCCCCTGCCAGGGTTCCCTCACCCTCACCATAAAGAAGTTCTTTCTC
>VZTM01024259.1:301290-315608 GCA_013400555.1 Jacana jacana | reverse complement strand
CCGGCCCCCCTCCTCGCGTCGCCCCGGCCCCGCTCACCCAGGCCCGCCGGCCGCGTCCCGCATTGACCCGGAAGCAGCTCCGCGGCAGCCAAACATCACGTGATCGCCACCCCCCCTTCCCGATCACGTGATAGGGCTCCCGCTCCCCGGTTGCCACGGAGACGATGACGCCCCCGGCGGCATGGCTTCCTGCGGGCCGGTCTGCACCGGCCGCAGAGGCTTGTGACGCCACCCGACCTCATCAGTGATGTCAGGCAGGGAGGGAGACAGGAGCCAAAATCCCTCCCTCCAGCACTGGGGGTCTCCCGTGGGTCCCTCCCAGGCCCGCCCAGTGACCCCAGAATGCCACCCTGGAAGGGTCAGGAGGGGCAGGTCTGACCCCCATAGCACTACCTAAAAGTTGCAGATTGGGAAATAATCACGTGTTCATGCCATATAACACCACTGTCATGCCCCCTCGCTGGCGGGAGATGAGCTGCCCCCCCCCTTGCCACCCACTCTTTACCAGTTCGCCCCTTTCTCTCCCGTTCAACTCAGTGGTGGCACCCCTGTCTCTGCCATGGAGGGCCACCACCTTGGAAGGAAGGCAGGAAGAGGATCATGCTGGGAGTAAGGCCGTGGCAGACAAATCTGCCTAGCAACGAGCCTGCCTTGTGGCCCATCTCCGTGCCTGAGCTGGGATTTCAGGCTAAGAATCAAGAAGGTGCCTGGAACATGGCCTCTCCTTCCTGCTGCAGGTAGGGAAGCTGAAGGGAGAGCTGCATTAGTCATGGCTGAATGGCCACAACGCAGCTACGTGCTTCTCCCCAGCCTGTAACAGCAGCAGGACAACTTTATCCTCTTGCTTCCCCCTGATTTATGCACGCTCCCCATCCCAGGCAGCAGAAGACAATGGTGACATTGTGGGTGCTCCTCAGGTAGAGGGCAAGAAAAATGTGAAACATGTTCAGCAATAGTCCCAGGGCGTGTATGTGGGGGGAAGAGATGGGTTTAACTTCTGCTCTGCCACGTATTTCCTGCCTCAGCTGTGGACTGATGGTGTAGGCTTGTACCCACAGGTCAGGAGACAGATAAATCCTGCTAGGACAAAAAGACAATTCTTCTGGGAGCTTTGGCGCTCAACCAGTCTGACAGGAGATCTCGGCAGAAAATATCCAGCCCAAGAAGCAAAGTGAGCCTTGGGCAGGCCATTGGCAGAGACAGAGCCCTCGGCACGTTACCAAAGCCCCAGCTGCAAAGCTAAAAGCCGTATTAGAGTCATAGAATCATAGAATCCTTTTGGTTGGAAGAGACCTTTGGGATCATCGAGTCCAACCATCAGCCCCACTCTACAAGTTCTCTCTTACACCAGATCCCTCAACACCACATCTAATCGACTCTGAAACACAGTCAGGGATGGGGACTCCACCACCTCCCTGGGCAGCCCATTCCAGGCTCTGACCAGAGCCATTCCAGGCTCTTCTTTTGGGGAAGAATTTCTTCCTAATGTCCAGCCTAAGCCTACCCTGCTGCAGCTTGCAGCCATTCCCTCTCCTTCTATCGCTAATTGCCCGTGAGAAGAGACCAGCACCAACCTCTCTACAGTGTCCTTTCAAGCAGTTGTAGAGAGTGATGAGGTCTCCCCTCAGGGTCCTCTTCTGCAAACTAAACATCCCAGGCTTAATGAGAACTGCCCCAACCTATTTCTGCTCCTAGAATTCAGCTACTCTGTCTCCTGGTCCCTGCATCTCTGGTGGTGCTGGGACTCAGTTCACACACAGCAGGTTTTTAAGCAAAAACAACCCCAAAACCAAACAAAAACAACCTCTCAATCTCTCAACAGAGTTAAGGGAACTTTGTAGAGTAGGGCTGGTGGTCAGACTCCACGATCCCAGATCCATGATCCAAGGGTCTCTTCCAACCAAAATGATTCTATGAACCTGGGGGGTTTGGGTACATATGTTCAAGAGACTGGTGGAGAAAGACTGACTGACTTCCCAGCCTGCCTGATGCGGAGTTATGAAAGATTCCCTTCAATTCTGTACACCCTGGGGCAAATTCTACTGTTCTACTTACTCTGTGTGTGAAAGGGTTTAGGTTTGCAGGGGACACAGTGGTCCAGATCACAGGCACTGTCTCCTTGTAATTCTGCTGTGGGTCCCCCTCTCATCCCCCAGACTCCTCACAGTCGAGCACTGGCAGCCCAAGGTGTCAGCACTGAAATACATGTTTTCACGGGCCTGATTTCCCTGTAACCGAGAGAAAAACACTTTGGTGTTTGTTTTTATTGTCCTGTTGACACAACAGTGGTTTTATTTTGCTCCTGTGTGGGCCAGCACAGATGAACATTGCCATGCTAACACTCCATTAAAAAAAAAAAAACATCTACCCACATGCCCTGGATGGTTTATTGGGTTCTTCTAATACATTCCAGTGCGAGCTTTGTCTCCCTTTGGTTTTCCTTCCCCCCCTGCCCCTACTTCTTGTCTCTGTTTCAGTGAGATAAAGAACTCCATTGCATTCAGAGGCTACGTTCTTTTACTGACAACCCTCATGGTTTTCGCCCAGCTTACCTGTGCTATTTCCTTGCTGGAAGGCAGACAGAGCGCACTGTAGCCGGTAACTGGCACCAGCAAGCCCCGTTTTGATTTTAAATCCATTTCACTTGCTGTTTTCTATAGTTACAGATCAACTGGATACCGCAGATGTGCGTGTTAACCTCCGCTGGGTCAGCGCTGCAAGTGTGAGAAAGTGACCGGTGTCTCCCCTGGCCTGAATTAAGGCCCGTTTTCAAGGGAGACGGGACAAGCTGGGGAATTGTTAACACAATATAGGCTTTCACTTGGAGGGGCCAGGGTTGAATTGAGCCCAAGCCAGGGCTGATTGGATGTGCTTATCGTCTGCTGGCTGTCTCTTTATTCAAGTGGAATATGTTTGATGGGTTTCAATCTACTCCTCCACGGGCAGATAAGCATCTACTTGCCAAAGCTTATACTGGGGTTGGCTGTGCTGGGTGACCCCTCACTGGCAGGCTCCCCTCTTTCCCACCGCCACCTCCCCCGGGATTAGAAAGGCCATGGGAAGCGAAGTCACCTCTTTGCTTGCATCCTGCCTGTCTGGCCTCAGGGAGGACACCCACAGCGATGTTCAGCACGCTGGAGCTGGTTCGTGCCCACAGAACAAGTGCCACCAAGGAGTCACTCACCCCGTGACACGTTTGGGTGACAGAGCAGTCCAAAATCATCCTCAGCAGGAAAAGCATCCTCAAGATCTGGAAAAAATCCTCGTTACTCATGCTTCTAGTGTGCCACAATTACATATCACACACTCTCAAGGGGGCACTTACCAGGGTCCAAGCAGGGTCATGCGTTTGCACATACTGAGGCCAGAAGGGAACCTCTCAATGTCCAGAATATGAGCCACAGAATCCCCTCATTTCATTCCCATTTGGTCTGGACCAGGTCTCTCAGGGAAAAAAAAAACAACCCAAAACTAAATGTCTGCTCCCCTAAAAAAATTAGCTGAGACGAAGACTCAAACACTGTGAAAAACAAACAGTTAATTACTGATGACACGAATCCATTCTAATCAGCCTCGTCAGAGTGAGGTGCTTAAACCAAGGTAACCCCCAGCCCTCGCTAATACCGTTCAACAGCTCTCGCTGCTCCCCGGGAAGCAGCGTCACTGTCACCCGTGGGGACACGAAACCACCCAGATCGTGAGATCACACCATTCGGTCAGGTCACACCCCGAGACAGTGGCAGAGGAAGGAACATCTAGTAGATTTGGTTGCTTATCATTTTCCTTGTATTAAAATCAGCAGAGTTTTCAGGGGGAGGATTTGAAACACAGGCCGTTTTCCACTTCTTTTCTGTAGCTTTTTGATCCTTCCCCTTAATGGGTTTGGCAACCGCAGCTTTCTTCATCCTTGGAGATTATTCTTCAGTTCCTCAAAAAGACCTCAATTTTCTCACAAATCTCTCCTCCTTTCACTTCATTTAAACATTTTTGGCCAGTTCCAACGATTCAATAAGGAGAAATAAAACAGGAGGTTTACTAAGTGTTGAGAGAAGACCTTGCATTTCACCTGGGGATTCGGAAAGGAGCTAAAGGTGTGAATCCTCTTATCCACGCTGGCCTAACCCCAGCTCCAGCGTGCTAAAGAGCCCGATCCCAAGAGATTCTGAGCTCTCCCTGCTCCCATTGCAGCCAGGGAAGTCCCCACAGCAGCTCTGTCTCTTGGATATTTCGCTAATAACTTTAAAAGCCCGACTTCATTTAATGCTACGCCACCGGCTGATCAACTCCGAGCAGCTTCTCACCAGGCCATTAATTTAAGGTAACAATTCACTCAGATCTTTGGTTCCGCATAAGTGCTTCCCAAATCACTTCTCCCCTCTCTGTCAATTATCTGAGACTAATGCACCTTGAAGCCACCTTTTAGAGCAAACATTACTCCACGGTCATAATTCTAAAATATTATCGGTAGCCAAAAGATGGGAAGGGTGCTGCTATCAACTTCAGAAACTCAGGCTGCACAGGCAAACAGGGAAATAACAAATAAATCAGTCCTGGTGCAGTCTGAAGATCTATTGCATTTTCATAATTTGGCAATTGCTGGGCACGTTCATGGGACCAAATGGACCTTGAGCCTTTTATTCATTTGATTTCCTTTTCTGGATGACGGCTGTAAGATAAAAGGTAGCCTTTCCCAGGTACCGCTGCAACGGGACTAACCATCAAATTAAGTCTGGCAAATCCAATCCCACAGGCTCGGGGCCGGGTTCACTCAGCTGGCTAATGTCTCAACCCTTTCTCACTCTCTCCATCATGACATGGCTCCTCTCCCATACTGAGAGGCGAAGCTGACCGGGCTCACTCTTCGTCAGCTGGCCTGTCGTGCTTGAGAGAGTCCCCAGACCCACCCCAGCGTGGTGTCTCACACCCCTTGGGATGTGCTGCGGCATGGCCAGGCGCTTGCTGACCCAAGCCTTGGCACGGGTTATGCCTTGTGCCCTTCTCCAGCTGACTCTGGATCTGTCCCTGCTGTGCAGCACAGCCCAGCACCCATCTGCTGCCCCATTCCGGACACATCTCCTTTTGGACCACGATTTCCCTTCTGTTCAGTCAGACAACGACGGCACCAGCAGACAGAAATGAGTCCAGACGTGAAAATGGCTAGTTTTTCCTCTGCCAAATGCTCTGGATCCCTAACTAGTTGTTAGGATGAGACAGGAAAGCGCCGCTGCTCTCTGGTTTTTTTGGAATGTGACATTGGCTGGGAGAACAGGACAAAACAGGGCGAGGAACTGTCTCTTCCTGTCTCGTGTGTGTAACAACTCCATTACAGGTCTGGATCCCACTTGGAAAAAACGCTGCTGGCTGGGTATATAGGCTGCCAGCATTCATAATAATTAACCATTAATGTTAGCAAACACTTGGCAAATCTCCACCCGCTTTCATCCGCTCTCAGAGCCCTTCGCAAACATGAACAGATTAAACCTTGCCAGAGTCCCTCCAGTCCTACATATCAATCCAAAGGATTTCTTCCACTTCTATTCCCTGATAGGGAATTTGGTAAACAGGGTGAGGTTGGGGAGTACTGGGGTCATTGCCATTTTACCAGGCAGTGGGGACCCAGGGTGGCAAAGGGACCTTCCCAGAGCCACAGCGAGCGCTGACAGTGCCACACTAGTGAGCGGTTGTGGTCTCCCACCATGGTCCTCAGACCCTGCACCAGCCTTTCTCTGCTGGGCAGGTCTTCATCCCTATGACACTGCCAAGAAAGCCCCAGCAGGAAAGGGATGCAAGCTTAGCCCAAAAACTGAGGCAGGCTTGGGAGAGCAATAGCTAAACCAGCAGACTGCCCCCACAAAGACACTCCCTTAACCAAACTCCGCTTTTACATTCAAGGTCTAGCTTCAAACAGAGATACTCAACCATTTGACCTGGTCAGATGGCCAGCAACATGCAAAGGCCATCTGAAACAGCCAGCAAACAAACCTTCCTCGCAGAAGAGAGCGATCTGGCTCACAGGACCTCAGAGCGAGGACACTTGGTAGCCTCCTGCTAATGTCTGGCTCCCTACCACGTCGTGACCTCCATTTCAGCTGCCTTCTGAGGGCTAAAGATGTTGTGGCTGATCAATGGCTCAGGAATAAGACCAGAGGCTGTGTGTACACCTTGCTGTCCCAGTTTAGTTCAGCAAGCAATAATCAGAGCATCCTCTACAGCGGTGCTCTCTAACGTGCAAGGGTATTTACTGTAGACTCTGGAAGAACAAGCAGTTTTAAGGCAGGCAGATCAGACATCCTAGTGCTCACCTGGGAATAAGAGGTCCTTTTTTTCCCCCCTTTTTTTTCTTCTCCTCCCCTAGTTCTTTCCCCTCATTTACATTCACTTTTGGCTTTGAAATAAATGGCTTTAAATCTCAGCTCAGCAAGAGCTAAGCTTGAAAAGCCAGAAGACAACATTCATGAACGTTTCCTGGGAGTTCAGGCAAAAGCAAATGTGAGACCCTTTTTTTCTGAGGCTGAGCAACACGAGGAGAAGTATTTGGGGGATGAGTAGGAAAGAGAAAGGTGCTTGGAAGGCAGGGACAGAGAAAAGATGGAAGATAACAGGCTTGGAGAAAGCACGGGTCTCACCCATACTGGTCTAAACTGCCTTCTCCTCACCCATGTCAGTGAAATTCCCCCTTACCTCAGTTACCATTCTGTCCCAAACAAAGCAGCCTGATCTCTGTGCTGCACACCAACCTGGATTTTGAGCAGCCAATTCGGACCAGCTCCTCAGCAGGCACAGCCCAGCACAGCTCCCCAGTTGACTTTGGGAAGCCGAGGATGTGCCTCTGGGCAGGGCCTCGGGAAGGGCCGGGAAGGGTCCTTCTGCCACCTTTAGACTCCAACAGACATTTCCCCCCAACTTTACACCCTCATCTTAGCACACTGGGCACTGAAAACACGAGCACCACACTGAAAAAACAACAGGAAGGATTAGTCCGTACAAACCCATCAAGGAGTGAAAAAAACCCACAATTCCAAAGCAGCCTAAGTCAAGCAACAAAAAATTGTTAGGTCTTTGCATTGTAACAGACCTTTATTTATCACGTTGGAAAGGGCAGTTTTTAAAGGCAAATGGCCAACTAGTCCCTTTGATACATGGAGATGCTTCCAGATAGGTATGATATAGGAAACCTAGGCAGAAGATATGCACCGGCTAATCTGGCAGTTATCTCTTTTACAGCCGTCTACTGTCACTTCAGTCTTTGAGAACTGCCAGCTACGCTGATAACTGCAGACCTAAACACAGCCAAGGAGCAAGCTCTGGTTAATTAGAGCGAGCTTCCTTCGTTTTCTTACTGCCCTGGCCTCGGCAGAGCTGGCTGTAGGGGAGCCGCTGCTGTGTGGCTCTTTGTGCTGGTGACATCCTCTGTCACCATCCTCGTCCCCCCTGCCCAGAGAGCTGGTGGGTGAGGCAGGCCCTCCTCATATACCAGTTGGGATGCTTTCTGGGATGAAATCCCACAGATCAGACGATTAACACCACTGGAGCATGGCAGATTCCCCCTCAGAGAGGAAAAAAACCCAACCACCACCTCCCTGAAGGATGCACAAACCTGCCCATTGTCCCATCCTGCTGAGACAGGGCTGATTGTCCCAGTGTGGTATCAAGTTCCAGAGGATCCTATTTATACTGAATTCATCAGAGCTACTTTTGTACCCAGAAGAGTTCAGCTCTGTGTTTTCAATCAGTTGGCGGCTATCAAACTCTACTGGGGTTTCTGGAACCGTGGGTGCTTTATCCTCTGTGAAGGGGGGGAATTTGGGCACCCTGAGCCCTGACTCTGCTGTCCCCTCCATGGCCAGATATTCTGCCATGAGGGACAAATCTCAGCAGACCTGCAAGTGCCAAGTGTGAGCCCAGACTTACTTTTCACCCTTTCTGATGGCAGTTTGCAGATGGCTGGCCTGGTTCTGCCTCCGCCTTACACCTCTAGGTCATCAGGGCTTGTGCCTTGCTGTGGAGCAGTGACTGGAAGGCTTTTATGGTTTGACTGGAAGGTTTTTATGGTCTGACTGGCTCTCCACCTGATGGGCCAGGCTATTTTTTCCCTTCAAGTCAAAGTGACATAATGCACCACAAGAAACTTCATCACCTTCACTGGATACACAAGTGAAGTAGAGATGAGAACTACCTACCTTGCAGGTAATTAATCCCACAGCTGAATGAAGCAAAATCCTTCAGAGAGGACTTTGGCTACTCAGAGCCAAATAGTGGCTCATAGCTTTTTCATAGCCATGTCATGACAGTATCATCCTGAAGCAGCCCATCGTTGCTTCTTTGCCTTTTCATAAGCTTAGAAACCATTCAATATCCACTAAAGCAGACCTCACCTGCTCTTCCCTTCCCTTTCCCGAGGAATCCCTTCACCATTCAGAGTCGTCACCCAAGAACCATCAAAACCAGTTACCTACATTCCTGTGCCTGGCCCAGCTACCCTGTGCCCACAGCTGTAGTCACCAGTGCTGTAGGTATCTCTGCCAGCTTACAAATGACTGCTGGGACTCACATCCCTTCCAGACCCTTTCTGTAACTCAGGATCTCTGCAAAAAAACAAAAGAGGGGGAAAAAAAGCAAAGCAAAAAAAACCAATAACCAGTTCCTTTTGCCTCTTCCCTCCACCTTTTGGGGCGCCTACCTGGTGAAGCACTTAGGGTTCAAGGAGAAAAGAGGACTTGGAAGGGCAGAAGCTAGGAAGAAATGCTTAAAAAGATTCCTGCCTCGAGACCATTAAGGTCTAAAGGGTTCAGTCTCCATTTTATACTTTATACCTCGCTGTCTTTCTTCCCCAAAAGTCCTGTGGGCTCTCACAGTTGAGAGAACCACCCTTTTGTATGTGAGTTAAGCCACTCAGTTCAGACAATGTCCCCAGGCTGGTCCCAGCCTTGTTAAAACCTTCACCTCTGCACCCTCGGGGGGGGGAAAAAGGCAGTTTTTTATCATTAGGTGAAAATGGAACTGCCTGGAATAACACCACAAACATGGGGTTTAGGCCTTTTAGTTAGGAACCTGCCAGACCGCTGCTGACCCAGCCGGGGCTGGAGAAGTGGCTGTCACCGCAGGGAGAGACACGAGCCCTCGGCCCCCGCTGCGGGGCTCCCCAGACAGCAGGAGGATCAAACAAAACAGTTAGAGGGGACAAAGCAAAGCCTTAACGTTTTAATTGATCTAATCTTTGGCTCCTGGTGGAATTTGCAGAGATATCTTACTAGAATTACTCAGGTTTTATCAGGAGACAGCAATACTGGGAAAGTGCCTTTTGGATGGCAAACCACTCCAGATCTCAAACTCCATTAGCATGGGGACTGGCTGAGCAAAAGAGCCCCCACAATAGTTTCAAAGATGAGAGCAAAACCAGGGACTGGGAGAGAAGCCGTGAGAACATGTAAACCCACCTGGGCACATGGATTCAAACCAGCACACACACCCAGGCAGGCACTTAACACTGGTTTGCTGTGGGGTGTCCCTCCAGTGTGAAACCTTGTAGGGATTTACCAGTCAGCAGAAAATACAGGACCTACAGAGACCCTAGAAAAGGCAGGCATCCAAACCACTGCAGCTTTTATCCATCCACTCCTCTTCTGAGGTCCGTTTCTGCTCTGAGTGCAAAAGCCTTGAACACTTAAAAGAAAAGTAAAAAATAAATGTACAAAGCGGCAAGAGGGGCAGGAAGAATAATCTCCTTCAAATACAGACCCAGATACAAAATACCACCTGGGTGGAGCCAGGTTAACAGAAGAGATGAAGAGCAAAGACAGTGAGAAACCAGGTGGTTTCTCATCCGTGTTTTTTCTGACATCCTCTGTCTGAGCAGATGACTGCAAGATCTTTGGAGAGGCAGAGGAATAACGTCTGGCTCTGTCAAGATCCCTCTTTATTCACCGCGGTGAAGGGGTGGAAAAAAAACCCATCAGGTCTGATAAATGATTCATGGGGCCTTTTTCTTCTGCTAATCTGTAAATACATTTTAAAAAGCAGCTCCTTTTTGATGAATATATTCTGCTGCTCGTAAAAAACATGTCAGCCTTCAAACATGGCACAGGCACGCTCCCCTCTCCAGCGCTGCTGTCAGCGCTGTGAAAGCCCCAGCTCAGCTCCCTGCAGAGCGCAGGGATGGAGGTTTTGCTGACTTACCTCAGCTGAGGGTCTGCCCCTCCGACCCCGTGGCACCGGATTCCTGGGCTCTGGCGAAGCCTTACCTCATCTCCTGCTGGCACCTTGCACCTCCGCTACTCTGTTTAGTCAGGGAGAGGGTAACGTCCTGCAGATTTACAGACACGAAGGCCAGAAAGGACCTTTATGAACATCTCATACAACATCCTGCACAACAAGCTCTAAAATCCTCTCTCCTCCTCGTTGCACCAGCGCTCTCTGAGCACGCACATTTTACCGTTGCTGCGTGGCCGAGGCTTCTTTTCACACTGGAAACACTAGAACAGCCCCTAAGGTGCCCATCTCCGTGGCATCGCGTCCCCTTCCCTGCACGTCCTCCTCAGAAACACCTGCTGGAGACAGGGCTGCTGCCTGTGAGGAAGAGATGGGTCTTTACCCCCTGTACCCATACCCTCAGCCCCTGGTCAGCTGGGCTCGCAGGAAAGCTGCCGTGGTCCTCACCACACAGAAACCTGCCCCCTCCCCATCCCCAGACAAACTGCCCTGCTGGTGGTTATGGGTTCTCTCCCTTCTTCCTACCACAGATCTTGAGCTTTCTCTTTTTTTGGCCTTTCCTGGTTTTCTCCTGTTTCCATTCAGCTACAGAGAACGGGGTGCAGACACACTCAGGCAGCAGAGCCCTGTTACAGCCACAGCACCTCTTCCCTTGTCAGCGGGGGAGTTGCTGGGTTTCTCCCCGAGCAGGTGGGTCTTGTACTTGTCTCGCGACTTTTGTGAGTGTGGAGAGGGAAGGAAAGAGGAAAAAAGAAAGCATGATTATACAAGGACATCTTTTATTTCAGTACATTCAAGACAAAAAGAAAAGAAAACAATCCAAGAACAGGATGTACCTTCAACTCAAGGCTTTATCTATCTCCCCTGCCCCTCTCCATTCTCGCCTCTTCCCTTTTACGACCAGAAATTGCATAGAATTTGTTTTTCAATCAGAAAATTAAACTCATCAGTGTAAAACCCATGTCTGTACCAAGGAGAGGGTGAGCTGCTGCTGTTGCTAGGGAAGTAAATATTTTCCTCACACCAGATCCCGGGGCTAATGGTTTTCTCAAACGCTGTGCGGCGTCGCCACTGCCTGACACGGGCTGTAAGTCACCCTCCAAGCTGAGGGTGCCCCGTGGGTCAGGGACAAAGGGGAGCTCCAGAGCCTGAGGCAGAGCTCGGAGTCGCTTGTTTGGGAACACACGGGCCATGGATGCTGTGGGGAGCAACAGTGGGCAGCAAATACCACCTCCCTCAGCTTGTGGGAAAGGGACCAGCACCTCCCCGCTCTCGCCTGCTCCCACCCCACCTTCCTCAAAAGGCTCCTCCCCACCCCCACGCCAAAAAACAGAAAGGAAGAAAAAAAAGGCAAAAAAAAATAACCCCAGAACTAAACAAAAGACACAGAACCCCTGAAATTCCAGGCGTATCAAGGCCTCTTTGAGTTCACTGTGTTCGTTGGTTGGTTTTTGGCATTGCAATATATATATATCTATGTATATATATATATATATTTATATATATATGTATTTTAACAACTCCTCAAACGGACTTTCAGCAAATGCTGCTTCTCACGGGGAGCGTGCCCCATCCCTGCTTCCCTCCTGCCATCCGCCTGCCACACTCTGAAAAGGAAGAAGAGTTCAGCACCTGAAACCCGGTGCCTCGGAGACAAGGTCCTGACGTACCCAAAAACAAACCCAAAACGAAATAATGGCTCCTCCCTTCCCGTTCCTTATCCATGGCAAATAAAAAGACCCTCCCTCCCACCCTTTTGAGAACATCCCCTGGTTAAGTCTATGCGATGGGGAGATGGCACCAGCGTCCTTTCTCCTGGCCCCGGGGTGAGAGAAGTTCCAAGTTCCCCTGGCTGGGCAATATCTGGTAGCCCAGTCACCCACCACGTCCCCTACTCCTTCTTGCCTTGGAGCTGCATGGTGGTATGGGGACAACTGCTGGAGCCAGGCCAGCCGGAGGAGCTCGCTCCTGTTGCCTCAGCTCCTCTGGGACGCCACATCCGAAGCCATCCCTCCGGCCAGGCCTGCGCATGTCAGCCCTAAGGTCCGCCTTGATCTGGAGAAGCTGGGGTAAACTGCTTTTAATTTAAAAACGAGTTGACATTGTACAAGTCCATGTTCTGTAAAATGGAACAGGACCCTCTCGGCCCACCCCGACGCCCCTCTGCCCCCCAGCGTTACTCAGGCTCGCTGCTGTTGGTGGTCTTCTCCCACTCCAAGCTCTCCTCGCTCTGTGCGGGCGAGCCCGCAGGCGGCCGTGCCCGGAGCCCCTGAAACCTACGGCACTCGGGGCACACTCGGATGTGCGTGCACCCTCGGGCGACCAGGGCGGCTTCTTGGGCCAGTCTTTGTGCCAGGGGATCTGGCTCACCCCCGCTGCACAGCTTGCCGTTGCTGAGCGTGGTTGTGCTGCGGGCTCGGCGTTCCTCCGGGATAACGGGGCGAGTCCGTATCATCCCCCCTCGCCTCCGACGAGGGTGGAAACTGTCCTTGCAGAGAATGATGTTGCGCAGCTCCGTCACCATCTCTTGGCACACAGACACCTGGAAGGCAGACCCGGAGACATACTGCTCACCTGAGGCAGGCGCCAGCCCGGCAGCGTGGCATCTGCTCTGGATTCTGATGCCAAGGTGTCTGGGGACTCAGTCGTTAATCTGGCCACTGGGTTTCAAAAACAATGCTTGGCTATTCATGCTTGATCTAGCACGACAGATTCCACCTCTTGTCACAGGACCCTCCTGTTTTTGGGATCCCCAAATCCACTTGAGGCCCAAACCCATGGCAGGTAGAAATCCTCAGATGTCCCCGTCTCCAGGGAAGGTACCTGGAGATTGCACACATCCTTGATCCCTTCAAAATGCCCTTGGAGCATCCCTACAGCCTGGTTTTTATAGGAGAGCTTGAGAAGCTCCTGCATGTCAGACCCTGCCCAACGCACCTTCTCAGCCTGGGTGCACTACTTGCTCCCAAGCACCCCACAGATAGCAATAAACACACACATTAACCCCTCAGGACACTTTCAGGTCCTACCTCTGACTGCTCAGAGTGCCGAAGGCTCCACAAAAATTCCAGCATTGCCATAAAAATTGCTACGATTAAGCCACAGATGAGCACCACGAAGATCCCACCAATATTCTCCATCCCCAGGCCTGCAATAAAGCAGAAGAGACAACGCTGGGGAGGGGGCAGACACCACATGAACGGCAGGAGTCGCTGGACAGGAAACCCACCTCTTGGTTGAAGAGTTTGGCATTGCCTAGACCCAGCCAGGGACCAAAAAACCCACAGAGCCAGCACTGTGCTGTGAATAGCAAACCTGACTGGGATGGCAAAGGATGACTTGCAGTAACTGCCCGATCGAAGGCGTGCTCTCGGAAACGACGGTTTTGCAGATACAAGTACATCGGAGGGAATCACAAAGCAATTTGTGAACAAACTGAAAACGGGGAGGGGGGAGAAGAGGGAGGGAGGGAGGGAGGGGAGGTGGAAATGAGAGATCAATCAGGGCACATTAATCCCTGCAAATTATTCACCCAGCTCTAGTTGCTTTGAACTTCGCAGAGGCAGATGAGCGATGTTGTTAAAGAAGCAGAGATGAAGAAGACAAGAAAGGGCTTTAAAGGAAGCTGGCACCAGGAAAAGCTCCTTTGATTGCATTACAAAGCACTGGTGAAAAATGATTACAGCTGCTCATATTGCAGTAGCAAGGAGAGGCTCCCAACAAAACCAGAACCTGCTGCTATCTGACCCACAAGCCAGGGTCCCTGTCACCCAGGGGTACACCTGGTTATATGGGCAGGGTACTCTCTGCCCAGCACTCTCTGGCCCTTGAGGAGGAACCAGCCCCTTCCACGGGATGGCTCATCTCACCTCCCTTGGGTATACTGGTTAAAAAGGGGTGACTTGATGGTAGAAGCCATTCAGCCACCCCCCCAATTCATTCACCCCACAAATGCCCCATGTGCAGACAGATTCACAGAATATCACAGAATCTCAGGGACTGGAAGGGACCTTGAAAGCTCCTCCAGTCCAATCCCACTGCCGGAGCAGGAACACCCAGAGCAGGTCACACAGGAATGCCTCCAGGCGGGTTTGGAATCTCTCCAGAGA
>VZTM01024259.1:242879-298722 GCA_013400555.1 Jacana jacana | reverse complement strand
CCCCAGAAAGCACTTGCTGAGGATATGCAGTTAAAACTGCGTTAAGCTGGCAACTGCTCTCACGCCGGGACATCAGCCTAATGTGGCAGCTTCTATGGCAATTTGCATAGCATTACCCAAAAGAATTTGCTCCTCAGTTTACAGATGTACTAATAAAGTCCTTGTGTCCCTTCCCTCGGCTGTTTAAAAGGTGCTTTCACTCGGAGCCATTAACCAGCGGGCCTGTGGTGGAGATCCATTTCCCTTGAAGGAACCCAGGATTTTGGTCTGATCCCTTCAGCCATCTATTTTCTCACAGACATTCATTAGAAGCTAATTTACCCTCCATATGCCTCCAATATTTGTCATTTGGTTGTTCCCGCTATCTTTGCCCCAGGCAAAAACACACAGCATGAGGCACAGCTGAGCTGTTTGGCTTTCTCCTTGAGTGGCGAAGGAAGGAATATCTCAGGTCAGAAGAAGGGGAAAAAGTAATTCTTGGGCAAAAAGAAAACCTGGCAGCGCTCCTGTGCAGAGGGACGTTCATCCTCCCACTGCTGGCAAGGATGCTTTGACTGCCTGGTCCCTTCAGCACGATACCAGAGAGTGGCATGGCTTACCTTTGGCTCTGTGGTCCTCCTCTTTGGGGCATTTTCCTCCTTCCCACCACTTCCTCTTCAGGATCTCCAGGCGGTTGTTCTCTTGCAACTGGAGAATGGCCAGGTCGAACTCGTCACGAAACACAGAGCCTGCAACAACAAGAGGCACCACCTCAGCCAGCCTTCCTCCCCACCATGGTGCCCTGCCAGCGTGCCCAACTACAAAAGCTCGTCTGCGAATGGTCTGGAAGGGACTTCAGTCCGTGTAAGCCCTTGGAACCTGCAGGGACTGTCAACTGGGACTTGTCAACTACTTAACCTCACTTGCAGGTGGCCATTTTGCCTGTCCAGCAAGTCTCACATCGGGCATTTAAAGAGGTCCATGACAAGGGGGAGCTTTGGCTTCACAGACAGGGTTCTGAACAGGCAGTTGAATATCGCACCGCTGCTCCTCCAGGCCACTGAGGTCCCTTTCTCCTCTCATTCCATCTCCAGCTTCAACCTCGCTCCAGGGCTCCTTCCCTCAAACTGGTGTACTGCAGCAGCAACAAGTTCAACCTACACACAAGCCCAAAAGCTCCTGGTGGAGGCTCACCCCCCCCCATGCTCCGTACCGAGGCTCCACTCGGTGGAGCGAGCGGAGATCCCGGAGCAGGGCCGTGGGAAAGACCTCAGCTCTCCTGGTAACTCTGCACTACTGTCCCCGCCAGCAGCTTTCTGCTCTTCTTATCTCCTACCGTCTCAACTGTTTAAGGAGACAATGTCAGAACAATTTCAGTCCCAAAAGTAGGGATTTGTACTCCTGGTCAGGTTACTGTGACTTTACAAGCTGACGCATGTTGGCTACACTCTAGTTGACTGTCTGTGTGACGGGCCTTAAAGGCTTAAAGGTCAGGAACAAGGTTTCCCGAGCCCGGCTGGAAGATCAGCCGATTGCTTGGAGTAACAAACACTACTTCTTCTTTTTTTTTTTTTCCTGTGCTGCCCTGGGAGATGATGTTCTGTTTGCCAGCTCTCACATTTGAAAGACAAAAACCCTCCGTTTGTTAAACCTGATTATTAGCAGAGATAGTCACTCAATTGTCCAATTCTCCGTCCCGGAGGTTTAAGAACCACCAGCTGTTGAGAAACTGATGCTAAAAACTACCACGGCGTTACTTTTACAGCACTTTGGAGATAAAACAAGGAGCACAAAGGGATTCAAAAGCACTGGTTCAAAAGGGAAGCAGTCAGCAAAAGAGCACATATGAGGAAAACCGGCAGCAGTTTTGAAAACATCTTTCACATGAATTATTTAAGGAGCCGCAGTCGCGTATCACATGGCTCTGGACCAGAGCAGGGTCTCGCACGTCTAGCTCCGAGCCTGCACCTTGGGCAATTCACATGTGTTTGATTTTCCTCCTGAGATACACCAAAAAAACCCACAACCCAACCAAAACCCCACTAACCCAAACCCCAACAAAACAAACGACCCTGGGCAGAGCTGTGAAACGTGATATGGGCTTTAGAGCCGGTTTCAGCCTTTGAAATGCTCCGGGGTCCTCTGCCGACAGCCGAGAAGGACTAGAATTTGTCTTCACTGCCTACCGACGGGCATGCCAATCCCGTAGCCCTTGGTGTCCAGAAGGCCCCCGACCTGCGTGAGGTTGCAATTGCGCTGACGATAATACTCGTTCATGGTGGACTCCAGCAGGAAGGCGTAATTGGAGTTCAGCACCCGCGCGATCCCTTCCTCCGTGCTCTTCACGAAGACGCTCGGCTGCTTGGAGTACATGTAGTTCCACATCCGCTGGTACGTCTGGTAGCGGGAGTTCTGCCAAGGAAAGGAGGGGAAGAACCACACTAAGGCGGGGGTAACACGAACCCCAAACCACGCACCGCTACCCAAAAGGGGAAAGGCGTCCAAGGAGACGTGGTGCCAGACTCAAGAAGGATTTAAGATGCCCAACCTCCATGTATTCCAATGGGATTTAGAGCCCCAAATATCTTGGTGGATGTAAGACTTTGGTGGCAAAGCTGGGCATGAAAGGCACACCTAATTCCAATAGGTTCCAGCAAAGCTCTTTGCATAAATTCAATTTTTGGAAAAATGCAGATTTTCTGTAACAGTGTATCAGAATATCAGAAAACCACATGCCAAAAAACAAAAGTCAGAACAAATAGCTCGTGTGTGGCTGATTTAAGCCACTGAACAATCCCTGCAGAGCTCACATCCTGTCCTCTGTCACTGTAACCTTGTGCTTATCACTGGAAGGGGCTGCCCAGGGAGGTGGTGGGGGCTCCTTCTCTGGAGAGATTCCAAACCCACCTGGAGGAGTTCCTGTGTGACCTGCTCTGGGTGTTCCTGCTCTAGCAGAGGGACTGGAGTGGAGGAGCTTCCAAGGTCCCTTCCAATCCCTGATACTCTGTGATTCTGTGATCAGTTCACCAGCATTGGGGCCAAACACCACCACCCTGAGAAGGGCACTGAAGGCAGCACCAAAGCTCTGTGAAGTTTGTTGCTCCCTGAATCCAGACTTTGATTCACCCCCTCATAAGGCAACTCAGAAAACCTGCTTAAGAGAGAACTTGGAGTCGTTGCATCGACTGCAGCAAACGAAGGCTCAACCAGCCCCAAATCCTTAGACTTGGTTGGTGGTTGAACCCACCTTGGTTTGTGTGAGGGAAAAGCTGCCTGTGGTTCATCTCTCCTGTGCCTGTGCTGGGCAAAGAGTGAACCCCCCTCGCACAAAGACTGAAAATAATCAGGCCCTGGAGTTTCTGGCTTTGCCCCTTGCCCTTCACGCTCCTATTTCAGCAGCACCTGGAATCCCTTACACCACCTCCCCCCCCGGACAGGGCAGTAGGTACTGGATGTGATGCCAGCCACCCCCCTGCCATCACGCTTTTCTTTGGCTGGTGAGCAATGCTGGAGAGTCTCAGGGAATCTGCCGCTGACCTAGTGACTCTCCTCTGGGTGCAGTCACTTGGGCAAGGGACAGACAAATGGAGACAGGGGGGGTTTGTTCCCAACCCACTGCACTTTTAAACCTCAGCCCCCTGTGTTAGTGTCAGGGGAGACCGCTGCCAGGACAGGGCACAAGGCAAGGAGCTTCAGCAGTGGACACACATCTCGTATAGCCGGGAGCTGAGGGATGGCGAGGAGAGCCTTCCTCAGCCATATCTGCTGAATCCATCACTGTGTTTGACCTGCCAAGGCTACAACCAGAGGCAAGCAGATCCCAACATGGTTTAAACACTGCAAATAGAACATCTTTTGCTAATCCCTTCTGTGCTACCAGTGACTCCAGCCCCCGCCAGGCAGCACACAGCCGCAGTCAGGATTTTCAACTTGAAAGCCCTTCCTGAGAAGCACTAAGTGAGTGCCTTGCAACACAACCCACCTTAGTCACTTGGGCACTGTTCAGCTCAATTCAGATAGAATGTTCTGCTTAAAAGTAGCTTTATGCTGAACCCTGAAGGGTGTAAAGTCGGGCTGAAAAGCTCAGGCTCCCTCGAGAGATTTCTCAGCCTTCCCAAATCAGTTCAGACTCAGAGGTGGGAAAAAAGTGCAAAAAGCTTTCTCTCCTTCTCAGAATTTCAACAGTAAGAAATAAATAATCCCCAAGCAGTTCTTTGTGCATTCAGAGCACTGCAGAAAAGATTCACTCATTTATTCCCCTTCTGAATAGAGCAGGGAAGATCAAAATTAAATTGGGCTAAGTGGACACACAAAAGTTTACATACACTTGACTTCTCTCTTTTCAGTGTCACTGACCACACACAGACACCAGCACTTTGACATTCACCAGCCTACCTGGGGTCTGCACATGTTCCTTTGCTTACCCAACCCGAGGGACTCTCCTGTAAGAGCTAAGATCACACCCAAACTGCAGAGACCCACCGAAATTTGGCTGCAAATGCTCTCCTGTAGACCATATTGCATTGTCGCTGTGCCACAGGGATGTGCCCCACTTTCCCACCCATGTGGTGACACTCCAAGTGTTAAGTTGGTATCTAAGTCCAAGCAGGGAAGTCTGATCACCCAGGGTCCAGCACAGATCTCCTCACCCTCATCATAACATCATTCAGGTTGGAAGAGACCCTTGGGATCATCAAGTCCAACCATCAGCCCTTCTCTCCTACACCAGATTCCTCAACACCACATCCAATCTTCTCTGAAACACAGTCAGGGATGGGGACTCCACCACCTCCCTGGGCAGCCCAGTCCAGGCTCTGACCACTCTTTTGGGGAAGAATTCTTGCCTCATGTCCAGCCTAACCCTACCCTGCTGCAGCTTGCAGCCATTCCCTCTTGTTCTGTCACTAGTTGCCCATGAGAAGAGACCAGCACCAACCTCTCTACAATGCCCTTTCAAGCAGTTGTAGAGAGGGATGAGGTCTCCCCTCAGCCTCCTCTTCCTCAAACTAAACAGTCCCAGCTCCCTCAATCAATCCTCATAAGATTTATTCTCCAGGCCCTTCCCCAGCTCCGTGTCCCTCCTCTGCACTCGCTCCAGCCCCTCCAGATCTCTCTTGTGCTGAGGTGCCCAGAACTGGACACCAGACTCAAGGGGTGGCCTCACCAGTGCTGAGTCCAGGGGGACAATCACCTCCCTACTTCTCCTGGTCACACTATTTCTAATACAAGCCAGGATGCTGTGGGCTTTCTTGGCCACCTGGGCACACTGCTGGCTCACATTCAGCTGCTTGTCAACTAGAACCCCCAGGTCCTTTTCTGCCAGGCAGCTTTCCAGCCACCCTTCTCCAAGCCTGTAGCCAAGCATGGGGTTAATGCTAGTCCTCCAGCATGCCAAGAGCACGCCAGCCTCTGTGTTAGAAAATCCTGCCTTCCCTGTCCTCCACTGTGCCTCCCCCACCACTCATCCCATCATCACCCACTGTGGATCTGCCCAGTCCTGTGCAACCAAGCAACCAGGATTCTCTCCAAAGGTCACATCCATGCCAGAAACTGGAGTGAAACGGGCATGGTGGGCCCAATCTGAATAAAGGGTGCCTTCTGCACCCCCTGCCCCAAAGAAAAAGCAGAAGAATGGGGTTTACTTGGAAGAAGGTCATGCTGGAGCCGCCGTGAATGGTGCCATACTCAATGGCTGTCTGGTCAGCCAGGTCATCTACGGATTCGATGGGGACGTCCATCCGCTGCACGGTGAGAAAGGCTGCCAGATTGGCCGTGTAGGAGGAGATGATGATCAAGGTGAATGCCCACCTAAGGAAAGGGGAAGGGAAAACAGAGACCTGGGATTAACCCACCGGCTGAACCTGATGGCCATCCCCACCCTCCACCTCTCCCTTTGCTCCTGCCCAGAAAACATCCACGGAGAAGCCTCCTGTTAGGGGAGGGCTACCCTCCTTACCAGACTCCGCTGACACAGCGCGTGGATAATGCTTGGGGGGCAATGGTGGAGCCTTGCTGCATGAACCCCCCGACTGGAAACCACAAGCTGTTGCCCAGAGAGTACTGGTTCACCAGGAGATTGCATCGGCCTTGCGAGCAGGGGTGGGGGCTGTACCACTCATACGGTGTCAATCTAAAATGACAAGAAACAAGTAGATCAGGAAATTCACTGGGAAACGGGACACTTTGGAGAAAGAAAAGAAAAAAACCCCCAAGCTGTAAAGCCCTAACTCTCCTGGAGGCAGATTTTTCTGAGGAGGAAACTCCTTGCTGTACACTGATGCCCAGGGCTCAGAGCTGTGTGAGATGCTTGCTCCCAGGCTCAGAAGCCAGAGGCTTTCTTGTAAAGATTGATAAAAGTTTTGAGAGGCTCTTCTGAAAAGCTGGGCATGGGCTGTGGGGGAGACCAGACCCCGCCGTGCACAGATTCGATTCGTAGCGCAGACAACAACAACGGTGTCTCCAAGATGTGCACAGACTTGGTGTGAAACTGAAAACAAACATCCAGTGATAGGACAAGGGGCAATGGGTGCAAGCTGGAACAGAGGAGATTCCAGTTAAATATGAGGAAAAACTCCACAGGGAGAGTGACTGAACGCTGGAAGGGGCTGCCCAGGGAGGTTGTGGAGTCTCCTTCTCTGGAGATTCCAAACCCGCCTGGAGGCGTTCCTGTGTGACCTGCTCTGGGTGTTCCTGCTCCGGCAGTGGGATTGGACTGGAGGAGCTTTCAAGGTCCCTTCCAATCCCTGAGATTCTGTGATTCTCTAATCTCGGGTTCTGCTCCCTGCTGGAGAATAAGCACCGATGGGAAGGTTCAAAAGCCAAGCAGGTGAGACCTGGCTGCACGGTACCAGCAAGAAGAGAAAAAAATTAACTGTCAATGGTTGCTCTGAGAAGGTCTGATTGCTCTGGCAAGGTCTAGGTCCCCACATCTGGTTTGGTGTTTCAAAGCATCACACACTTTCAGTGCTCAGGGGCCTGGGAGGGAGGTAGAAATCTGAAATAAGTGCCAGCCTGTCGCTGAAGTGACTGGGGTTCACTTCTTGCTGTTTCCTCTCCTCAGTTCCATGGTTGCTAAGAAAGTCTTCTAATGCCTACTGTGCAGTTCATTCTATTGCTAATGGTTAACCAAGCTGGTGCCTGGGAGGGTTGTTTTGGGGATACTGCCAACCCAGCTGCAGGGCTCAGCCAGCTTACACAGCATTTAAGTGAAATTAGGTGTTTATTTGTCCTTTCTGCCTCTCCTACCTTACTGCCATGCCAGCAAAGAGGAGGTTGTTTTCTGAAGACTTTCTCCCATTGGGCCAAACCCTGGCAGTAAAAAACCTGCTCTGGGAGAGCCCTCTGCTACCTGCAGAGTCAAAAGCTCCTCATTGCTGAGCGAAGCAGAGAGCAGTGCCCAAACCTCCATCTCCAGTGGGAAGCCGTGTGAAGGCACCTTTTTGGAGGATCATGTTTAAAACATGAGGAGGGGGCTAAGGAGGCATCAAATCTCAGTCTGCAGAGAGCACCAGTGAGGTGTTCTCAGTGTCACTCAGTGGTTTCCTCAGAACTGTGTTCCTGAGGCTGTAAGAGCATTCAACCTGGCTGCTACAGCCCTGTCAGGATGACAACTTCAGCCAGGCTAAGGGACCAAGTGACAGCAGGGTTCCAACTTTTTGTAATGAGAATGGGGTATTAACCGTGTCCCGAAACAGCCTTCAAGCTCTGGGCACGTCTTTGGGTACACATTGCCAGGACACAGTTCAGCTCTGAGGAGGCCTGACCGTGCCACCAACGACAAGCAGTATGGTAGGAGGTCAAGAAAACCAGCAATGGAGCCCAGAGCCTGGGCCCTCACTGGGAGACCCGCTGCAGACAAGCACTCAGTGATGTATTTTAAGGCTGATTTAAATTAGTCCTGGGGAAACGGAACTGAGAGCTGTCAAAGGGAGGCTCTGCCCATCAACCAAGGGGTTGTTGAAAGCTATTAATGAACTTTCTTTTTCTGGACACGCTGGGTCTTACAGGGCCAGAGGAACCAAGCACCATGACTGGAACTTGCGTTAATATCTCTGAACGCCTTTGCCAGCACCTTTCCTGTCCAAGACAAGGGGTTGGTTGATCTGCCAAGAGATCAAGTGAGACCAAGTGTCTAAGTCCTGCCTAGAATCCCAGCCACTGAATCATAGAATCATTTTGGTTGGAAGAGACCTCTAAGGTCCATCATACCCTACCGTTAACCAGGCCTGCATCGCTGATATGCCCGCACGGGCACTCAGCAGCAAAGCTCCAGTCCCCAGCTGGCAGAGGGCTTGGGATGCTTCTGTTCTCCTTACTCCACCCTCCAAAACTGGTGGCCTGGGAAATGTCCCCCTGCCCAGCCCCTCACCACGTGTGTCCCCCCCTAGCACGGGTGTGGGAGCGTGACGCTAGGTGGCACCTCAAGGAAGGAAAAGGCACCGCCGACCGCATTACCGAGCAACCAAGAAGAGGACGCAGCTGACGGCCAGGTAGGCGAGCAGCATGAAGAGCCAGACACCAGGGGAGAAGGGATCCAGGAACGAGAAGTAGCCAGGTTTGCGGCCCTAGAAGGGAAAGGAAAAGGAGTTTGAACTGCTTGTACTTCTCTGCAAATGAGGTAGTCCTTAGGTAGCCTCGCAGAGGATACAGGTGGCAGCAAATGCCACAAACGACCAAGTCCAGCAGCATTTCCCCATTGGGATTCATCTCCTATAACTATTCTTCTCCCCAGTCTCTATCACTTATGTTCCTCCAGGCAAACACTGAGGTAAATTGATAGAAAAATTAAGACAACAGCCAGGGCTCTGCCCTCCCCATGGCGGGACGTGCTGCACCCCTCGCCTGGTGACCCCCTGGAGCCCTGGGCCACCCAAGCAGGCTGCACACCACGCTTGCTGGGCAGGAAGGGGCTCCCCTGGGAGAGCACCCCTGAGCACGAAGCCGAATGGGGGGGAAAAAAGTATATATATTTATGCAGAAAAGGCTGGCAGGGCGGGGGGATGGTTGCAATATTTCTGCTTTTCTTTCTTCAGCCTTGAAACGCTTCTTCTCTACAAACCTCAATAAAATTATTACTTTTATCTCAGGGAACACGATATTTTTATCTCTAGGATGCGTCAGAATTTCCTGTATATTTTTCTCAGCGAACCACTTTTCCCTGCAAAGTACAGCCAGACTGCTAGGAACAAAAAAAAACCAAACCCAAAAGCCCCCAAAAAACCCATCAGGCTGATCTTCTCTCAAAGTACCTTAAATTTTCAGCAGGACACCACTAGCACTGAAATTGTGCCAAATTTAGGAAAACTCGTGCCAAGGGAGGAGGGAGGGTTAATTTCTAGAAGCCCCTCAAAAGCTGAACACTGGCCCTTCTGGTGAAGGTATTTTTCCCACCAACCACCAGCCCTGCACTCACTGCCCCTCAGCCACGAAGCCTTCTCCAGGGTGGGAAGGAGGCAACTGCTATTTGCCCTCCAAGCACACCCATGCCAGCATGGAGGGCAGGGGGAAAGGCACTGCTAATGCAGGGCACGCTGGTAGCCCAGAAAGCCAACCCCATCCTGGGCTACATCAAAAGAAGCGTGGCCAAAGCATGGCCAGCAGGTTGTGGGAGGCGATTCTACCCCTCTACTCTGTTCTTGTGAGACCCCATCTTGGAGCACTGTGTCCAGCTCTGGTGTCCTCTACATAGAAAGGACAGGGACCTGTTGGAATGGGTCCTGCAGAGGGCCATGAAGATGCTCAGAGGGATGGAACATCTCTGCTGTGAGGACAGGCTGAGAGAGCTGGGGTTGTTCAGCCTGGAGAAGGGAAGGCTCCAGGCAGACCTTAGAGCAGCCTTCCAGTATCCAAAGGGAGTTTGGGAGTTACAGGAGAGCTGGGAAGGGACCTTTGTCAGGGAGTGCAGTGACAGGACAAGGGGTAACGGCTTTAAATTGGAACAGGGGAGACTGAGATTAGATACTAGAAAGAAATTCTTTGCTGTGAGGGTGGTGAGACACTGGCCCAGGTTTCCCAGAGAAGCTGTGGCTGCCCCATCCCTGGAAGTGTTCAAGGCCAGGCTGGATGGGGCTTGGAGCAACCTGGTCTGGTGGGAGGTGTCCCTGCCCAGGGCAGGGGCGTTGGAACTGGATGATCTTTAAGGTCCCTTCCAACTCTAACCATTCTGTGGTTGTATGAGTCTATGAAAATATGGCACACAAGCCACCAGCCTCTTGTGAAAATATGGCACACAAGCCTCTTGTGCTCCCTGTACGATTTTTAAGAGCTGTGTGGAGCAGAAAACTCTTAGTTTCAGCCCTGTGCTCCACTGCCACACCGCTGCCCCCCTGAAACACTGCAATACTGACCTACCTCAGGCACTGTCTTCTTTCCTTACCCTCTCCTCTGAAAGACTCCGAGATAAAGCATGAACTGCCAACTGCAGGGCTAAAGGGTTGCATTCACCCCACGGCAACCTGAGCTTTTTGCCCACAGGAGCCTGTATCTTCTGCCCAAACCACAAAGTCACTCCCCGGCACCACAAAACCTCCAGCTCTACGGTTTCCTCAAGTATCTACAAGCGGGGAAGCTGCCCTCAAATCACAACTCCTGCCAAGGCTTTCACTGTACAAGTCAGAGTGGAAACAGCCTTTTTATCACACTGGCCCAGGCTGTCAGCATCTCTCTTAGCAGCACCTCGCTCCATCGTGTGCCGAAAAGGCCTGCTTAGCTCTGTGCAGCTCCCTCCAGCAGGCCTTTCCCAGGCACTGCGGCTGCTGGGCCATAGTTCTCTGGCTTCATAGAAAAGCAGCTGCCAAGGATCAGCTTTGACACACAAGAGGCCTCATTTTGGCCCACATCCACCCATTGCTTTACCCTGTTCCATCCGTGACACTGCATAAACTAAGAACCGCCAGCAATAACCTCAATTGCCACAGGAAACCCAGAGCATCAAAGAACAGAGTCCTGATATTTTGGGCTGTGGTTCATCTAAAGGTGGTGAATAACATCCTCACGAAACATAGCTGGTTTTTTTTTGTTTGGTTTTTGTTTGTTTTTTCCCTTCTCCAGACTCAGAGCAGCACTTTAAATTCCACTTCCATTAAAAAACCCACTATTTTACTACTGAAATATATCTAATCGTATGCAAAACCTGAACTTCACAAGGTCTTGGTAGTTCTTCTGAAGACTAAATTGTTGCTAGAAAAAGCACTAGTTGTTGCACAAAAAATTTCCTCTACTAAAAATATCTAGGATACTGTGATATTCTCAGCTCCAGTCACCAGCTGGGACCGTAAAATTCTCAAAAACCTTCTACAGCAAAGTCTGTCCTTCATGAAGTAAAGAACCACTGCTCCATAACATCCTAGCCCTGTTATCCTAGTACCAGGTACCAGTATAGGTTGGGAAATTACCTGTTGGAAAGCAGCGTAGGGGAAAGGGAGCTGGAGTCCTGGTGGGCAGGAGGATGCCCATGAGCCAGCACTGTGCCCTCCTGGCCAAGAAGGCCAATGGCATCCTGGGGTGTATTAGAAAGGGGGTGGTTAGTAGGTGGAGAGAGGTTCTCCTCCCCCTCTCCTCTGCCCTGGGGAGACCCCATCTGGAATATTGTGTCCAGTTCTGGGGCCCTCAGTTCCAGAAGGACAGGGAACTGCTGGAGAGAGTCCAGGGCAGGGCTGGCAAGATGATGAAGGGAGTGGAGCATCTCCCATAGGAGGAAAGGCTGAGGGAGCTGGGTCTCTTGAGCTTGGAGAAGAGGAGACTGAGGGGTGACCTCATGAATGTTGATAACTATGGAAAGGGTGAGTGTCAGGAGGATGGAGCCAGGCTCTTCTCAGTGACATCCAACGATAGGACAAGGGGCAATGGGTGCAAGCTGGAACAGAGGAGGTTCCACTTCAATAGGAGGAAAAACTTCTTCAGGGTGAGGGAACACTGGCAGGGGCTGCCCAGGGAGGTTGTGGAGTCTCCTTCTTTGGAGAGATTCCAAACCCGCCTGGAGGCGTTCCTGTGTGACCTGGATTGGACTAGATGATCTTGCAGGGTCCCTTCCAATCCCTGAGATTCTGTGATTCCGAAGGACAAGGTGAGATTGAGCTTGGGATCTACATTAACATTTTTAAAGAATCTGGCTTATTAAGCCTTTTAACAATCAGATGAGTTACGAACCAGTGGTTCAGACCATCCTGTGTCCACTTTCAGATGAATCTAAAGTCATCCCCCCACGCAAAGGTTCACGTTCTCCTGGGTGTAATTCCAGAGTCTCCTCTTTAAGACAAGGTCTCTCCTCTGTGCCAGGTTACGATACTGTGCTTGGTATAAGCAGGTGAGGCACAATCAGTGAAAGATAATTACATTCTTCTTTTGTCCTTTCCCTTTTTTTGGTCATTTGCTGCTGTGTTCTGCTCTTCCTTGTACTCCTCCCAGAAACCCAGAGAGAGGGCACAAATGACTGCTATAGCTAGCATCTGGGCCCAAACCAAGGGCACTGAGAGACACAGACACTGCTGGAAACTACACCCCCAGCATCCTGGAGGGACTCACGTCTCCAGTAACATCCTTGGTTCACCTTGCTGGAGCTCCTCCTCTTCCAGGAGGAGAGACTGTCTCACAAGTCTGCAGTTTCTGAGTTGTGCTCCTTCTGCACTTCTTGTTGATCCCACCCAGAGAACTGTGGACTTTGTGATGCCAACGGGAAGGCAAAAGTAGGCAATCTCAAAGCTCTTCAGTGATTGCATGGCTTTCCAGGATGCCCCACAGGCCTATTGTTCCCTTTATCATCTGGAACTAAACTGGCTCAGCTGACTCTCCCACAGGTGTTTACACACTCAAGAATTAAAGGAGACAATGGCAACCAGCAAGGTGTGAAGGGCACCATCCACCCTCAACCAAGCAAACTGGAGCTTCTCAAGCAGAAGACCATTCTGGGCAGCTTATCCCTGACTGGCATCCCAGAGCTGCCAGGAAACTCCCAGACACTGATGGTGCTTTGGCTCAGCCTCCCTCATGAGATGCTCCTGTAACAGAGTCCCCTTCCCTAATTAAGGCCTTGATGTCTTCTCCATGTTTCTGGGGCAGTTTGTCAATAAATTAGGCTCATTAAGGAAATTGCGTTGGAAGCTTTAAGTCTCAGGCTTGGCAAAGACTCTCTCCTGTGACTTTACAGGAGTAGTAGTTCTGGTTCTTTTCAGCTACAGTCATTTTCAGGCTGCTGCCACATATTCTTTTCATTCACAGTTGTGGATAAGAATAAAGATATTCTGTTCCCACGGAGGGCACAAACTCTCTCTTATCTGTCTGTTTTGAAGATGGGAATGACAGTATCTGGAGTCTGTCAGATATTTTTAGGCGGTCCCAATACAGCTTTGTTAATTGGAAGAGCTATTTTTCCTGGAATAGACATGTTCAAAATGTCCAATAATTGATGAAGGCCTCCTGCAAATCCTCAGATGGAAGCAGGAGTGATTCGCTTACCCTCCTCCATCGGTCTTGGAAGTCTTCATTTTCAGCCAGAGAGAACCAGTTTTCTGGGCAGGTACCCATGAGGGAAGAGCCTGAATGTGCAGGACACTTGGGAAGAGGAGGAGGAGCTGGATCCCTGGTCCTGGATCCACCTGTGTCCAGGTCTGTAAGACACCTTACACCGAGTCAGAAGGGAAGCAAGACAACTCAGCCTGGCAAGGCAGAAAGGTTGATGCGTGCTGGGTATAGCTGCAGCCCTTGAGTCTCACCAACACAAAGCGTGTATATGGTAGGATGACCACGTCTGATGCAGATGCAGGTCCAGATCCCTCCCTCTCCAGGGTCTTTTCTCTGGCATCAATAAGCAAAACCCAAGCACATGCTCCTGGGCACCTTGAGCCTAGTTTGGGGGACAACCAGATGGTCCACAACCAACAGACCAATGCATACCATGGGCCCAGGCACGCCTGGGCTAGTGATTGCTCCATCCCTGCTGCAGGGAAGCAGAAGCCTTGCTGGCAGAGCAGCAGGGGTTATGAGAAGGGTGCTCAGCTCCTCTGGCTCAGCTGTCAAGCCTCCTCTGGCAGGAATGAAGGAGCTATTCATTCAGTCCTTCCCATTTCGTGTCTCTTCTGCAGCAATCAAGTAGAAACACTTTTAAGCCTCAGTTCACTTGGCCTGAACTCAGCTATTCCAGTGCACTCGCCAAATCTACATTTTCTCACCTTAAAGTAGAGTGCAGTAAGGACTTTCAGAGCTGATGAGCCAGAATCATTTGCTAGCAAGTCCCTCATTCCCTGCCATAGAGGCGGGTACGGGAGCAAAAGCATGTGCAGGCTACAAATAAACCTGACTTCCAACATCTCTCTGTGCAGAAATGGCACCAGGGACCTGATTACAGCCCCCTGCCAAGCTGAAGGACCGCTCGGGACTCGTCATCCATCTCCTGCCTTCCACAGGCCCCAACCAGCTGGTCAGAAGGGGACCCCTAAGAGAAGAAAACCAGCCTTTTCTCTTAGCAGCCTGCAAGTCAGAAAGCCCATTAGAGTCCCCGTGTCAGAAATCCCTACTTGATTATATCACAAGGAGTGAAATGGAGAAAAATGACAGCTCCATTTGAAGCTGCCGTATTTGGTTATGTGTGATGGGAGACACGCGCTGTNATTTGTCACTGGAGCTTACATGGAAATGAAAATAAACTATCACACTGGAAGGAGACACCAGGGTGTGGAGGCAACACCTCAGCAAGAGGTTTCTTTGTGGTTCTTTATTAGGTGACATCTGACCTGCGCTGTGATTACTGTCCATCAGACGTGATTTTTGACTTTACAGAGAAATTTGTCAGGGTGGGGAAGGGACAGGAGGGGACAGGAGCAAGATGGGACTACAGGTTGCCTTCTGCTGCTCTGCAAAGCAACATCCGTAAAGGGAAAACCTCAGCAATTAGCTATCTCTCCTGTCCTTGTTAAATAAATATTTACCGGTTTAATCAGTTAATTGCCACACAAGCACTCAGAAACTCCCCTCAAGCTCAGCAGGAGAAGTCTGCCCAAAAAGGGGCCGAGTTCTGTGGAGGGAAGAAGGGGGTCTGAGCTTCTCTGCTGGGTCTGGATGCATTCCTGTGTGATCTGTTCTAGGTGCTCCTGCTCCAGCAGGGTGATTGGACTAGATGAACTTTCAAGGTCCCTTCCAGTCCCTGATACTCTGTGATTCTGTGAAGACCTCCCTGCTCCTGGGGAGGGCACAAACCTAGGCTGCCCCTGCAATCCCTCTCATGGCCCGGATGCAGCAGGGCAGGGCTCGCCGTGGGGTGACCTAACCTGGAAGATGCCCCACATCTCCCTTGCAAGCCCACCTGGGTCACTGGGCAGCTCCCCTCCTCAAAGTCCTTACTGGACCCTTCACCAGGCAACTGAAGACCATGTCCTGAGCAATGGCAGGGAATTACTTGCCCTACGCTTCTTAAGACTGTAATTATTAATCCTGTTCAGTTTGGTGAATGCCCAAAGGGCAGGCTGGAACGTGGCTGTGTTGTGTTTCTCTGGTACCAGCACGAGCAGCAGATGGTCCCTGCCCTGAAGAACCTACACGTTAAGTGGATGTGTCAGACACACTTCTATCGAGCTCGCAGAGAGGCAGCAGCGAACGCCTTGCGTTTATAGAGCAGATCACATGCAAACCCCGCACCGCTCTCCCCGTGTTTCCTCTGGAGGGAGTGACATCAGCCTCACGCTGTGTGGGGAGCAATGCCTTGCTAAGGGAGACTCTGCTGAAGGTGATGGCGTAAATCGGAGGCAGAGCACGCTTGGCACTCAATCCCCAAACTCCAACAACGCGTGCAAGAAAGCAAGAAACTCGATTATACACCCAGCCAAGAGACACTGGCAGAAACACCTCCCGGATTCACGGGTGGCTGGTGGTGTGAGAAAGCAAGAGTGGCAGGGAAGGGACAGTTCCAGTTGATTTCCCGAAGCCTGAAGAACCCAGCCCCATTTGATGAGTTCTGTCCTCGATCCTGAATTCTGCACGTAGCAGAGGAAACGGAATTTTAACTAGATTTTAATTACTTGTTTGTTCTTGGCGGGGGCCGCTCAGCAGAGAGACCTATGCCCGAGTTTGTTTGCGCTCGTGCCGAACGCTGCATCCTTAACAGCCTCAGGAAGGGAGAGGGAGGGCTGGGAGAGGCAGCTGGAATTGTTCTAGCCTTTTGGCTGCTGTTGTGGAGCCGATGGGAAACCAAGACTGCAATTTGCGTCGTGCTCGGCACCACACGGAGCACGTTTCCAAAGCGCAGATCGGGAGTAACACGACGTCCTGTTGCCAGAGCTCGCTGCCTCCTGTGACACTGGGGAACTGGGCAGGCTTTGCCTGGCCCATATGGAAAGTCTGTCCTCTCCTCAGCTTCAGCAAGAAGCCAGAATGATGGGAAATGGGAATCTATCAGATTCTATCCCAATCAAGAGAATCTATGAGAATTTAAGGCAACGAGTGTTGTCTAAGCAAAGAGGTGACACAACACCCTGTAGGTTCCCAGAGATCTTCCAAGACTGATCTTACTCTCAGATATGAGAAGGCACAAGGCTTGCACACCGTAAGGGCTTGGGAACACGGCTGAGATAAGGGCATCTCTGCCCATAGGTGTCCTAGCTCAGCCTCCCAGGTGGTCTCCCCACTAAGTGCACATGGATGGTGGCTCCAAGCCAGGTTTGCTGCAGCTATGGAGCCACCCAGCCACACTGCTGGGCTGCTGCACCCATCCAGCCCAGCCTGCCCTTCGCTCACCTCGCCACAGCAGGCTCAAAGCCACCCTAAAGCCATCCTATGGCTTTTGCTGGGCCTGAAGCAGAACCCGACAAGCTGACATCTACCCACACTTCCCTCAGTAGCCGCCATCTCACAGGGCTCTGCTCATGGCCCTACCATGCTGGGAAGTGCTGTGTGCCTGGGGAGAACGGGAAAGGGGAGCCAAGAGGGCTGGTAGGTTGGATCCACCAGGCTGACACAAGGCAGAAAGACAGAGAAAAGACGGAAAAAGGCCGAGCACATTTGTGTTTAAGTAAGAACCCAAACTATTTTTACAAGTCATTCCTTCTTTCTTCTATAGCCAGACACGTTTGCATGCAAATAATGGAGGGACATAAATGGTTATAAAATTAAGTCTCTTACCATATGAACCCGGTAGAGAATGCTAATTCCCAAAGTCATGAATGGCTTAGAGAAATCAATCACCTTCTCCCGCTCCGCAGTAATCGTCAGCCCCGCCACGGCCAAATCGGCTTTCTGGAAAGAAAGGAGAGCAGAGAAGATCAGGACCCTGAGCCTGGGAAAGGTGCAGGGCAGGGAAAGCAGCAAAGCCATGGTCAGGGCCACACAGGACATCCTGGAGGATGGATGTCCTACACCTTTCTGGGACAAGGCGCCTTGGCTGTGGGGCAAAACCCAGGCGCTGTGGAAACTGTGGGAGCTTTGCTGGTAATAGCCACTAGCACAGGCTGTGCTTCCCCCACCTCTCTCCCCAAGGTGTCTTTCACATCAACCCTGCCCAAACACACTCTAAATTTTAACCCACCTTGTGCTCTGGACCATTCTCCCCATTTTCCCTTCCCTGGCCCGGGCGTTTTTATCTCCATACTTGCAGGTTGTAAAAGCACAAAGCTGGCAGTGCTAGGAACAGTGCTACGAGCCAGAACACAGCAGCCCCTGTCCCCAGGTGCTCACAGCCTGATTGCCACCTCTACTCCTTGAATGCTTTAAGACCTGGCAAAACCAGAGCCATGGAGGCACTAAGTACTGTACAAATCTACCAAGACGCAACCTTCCCTTTCCTAAGCCCCTGCTGGACACAGCTGCCCCCTTCCAAGCAAGGCTGTCACCTGCAAGTGCCACAGGCAGGAAAGCATGACAAAGCAGCACCATTCCCCCCAATCACAAAGTCTGAGAGCCTGCCAACCTCAGGCTTCCAAAATTGCAGATCGGTCTCCGAAAAAAAAAATGCAGAGGGCTGCCATAAACATTTCCAGATTGACTTGCAAAGCAAATGAGATTAAGGGTGGAAAAAAAAATAAGAAAAAGAAAAAGAATTCCTTCCAATGTTAATACCCTTGTAATACAGATAAGGGATTTGAATTTTAAATATTATTTTTATTACTGTAGCTCTTTTAATGTCTGTAATTGCTTTCTGTAAAAACGAAACCTCCTCCGTTCCCTTATACGTTTGTTTGCCTGCTTTGCAGGATGATGATTATGCAAGTGGAAAAAAGAGAAGGGGCGGGGGGAAAGAAGAGCAACTTGCACTTGTTGTCTCTCAGTTTCAGAAGGTCTGTGCAGAAGCCAAGGCAACATCAGGCCTGAAGACCCAGTAAAATCCACAGCTTATCTGCCTGGATCATAGAATCCTTTGGTTGGAAGAGACCCCTGGGATCATTGAGTCCAACCATCAGCCCCACTCTACAAAGTTCTCCCCTACACCAGATCCCTCAACACCACATCTAATCTACTCTGAAACACAGTCAGGGATGGGGACTCCAACCCCTCCCTGGGCAGCCCATTCCAGGCTCTGACCACTCTTGCTGGGAAGAATTATTGCCTCATGTCCAGCCTAACCCTACCCTGCTGCAGCTTGCAGCCATTCCCTCTTGTTCTATTGCTAATTGCCTGTGAGAAGAGACCAGCACCAACCTCTCTCCAATGTCCTTTCAAGCAGTTGTAGAGAGTGATGATTCTCCCTTCAGCCTCCTCTTCCTCAAACTAAACAGTCCTGGGATCCATGCACTGGTTGCAAATACACCACACACAGAAAAGACAAATTTGTGGGTACATCACTCTTACCACACTCTCTGACCCTGCTGCTCGCGCATCATTTACCCCCGGGGTTCTTAAAAGGCACCAATAACCACAACATGGTGTGTGAGCAATTGAGCCCTATGCAAACACCAGCAGATGACTAAAATGGGATCAGTTCATCTGTGGAACGTGGCACGTGAGGAATTTTATCTGCAGGAAAAGCCCAGAGCTTCCTAAACCTCCTTAGTCTATAGTTAAAAGGGGTCACATTGTCCTGGGGAGAGCTCTCCCAGCAAAGCCCCTCAGATTTCTCCTCCCTGCCCTCCAAACTGAATACAGTTCTACCAGCAGAGTCCTAGACTAAAGAGACTGTAAATAAACACATCAAAGGTGTTTCATGCAGAAGCTCTAAGGGCTCTTCCATTCTGCTCCAGGGGCTGATACAAAGGCACAGCCCCCAGGTTTACCCAGACAAGTGACCATCCCTCACCCGCTCCCACCTTCTCAGGGGTGGGACGTGGATGCCGGCAGGGAACTTGTGCACTCCAGTTATTCCCCCAGCTATCATCCTTTGGGACCTTTCCAGCTCATGTAGGCAGCAACATCTTGAAAGCTGCTCTTCCCTCCACAAAATATAATGCAAATCCATCCCCCTTCCCTTTGCCCACGGAGCAGAAACTCGGTGCTGCAGAGCTGCCTTCCCTGGGCACGCAGGTTCTGTGCCCAGGACCCCTTCTCTTGCCTTCAGAGGTCCTGTCGTTCCATTAGAGTCCATTTCCTTCCACTCATTCATCTGCCTTCACCTGGGCCAGAGCTCCCAGCAGAGACCCGGCTCCTCACCGCTTTAGCTGGGGCTAAACGACTCTCTCTCCCTCTTGGCAGGCCCACAAGCCCTGCAAGTTGAGAGCTGATTTCTGGCAGCAAGAAACTTTGATCTGGGAATGGTGTGGAGCCCACCCTCTGCCTGAATATCTTCCATTGCAGGCTTTCAGCTCGGCTTCCTGAGGTTCTCCAAACTCCTCGGTGATTCACCGAGGTCAGCGTATCTTAGTTACAGAGGAGCTCCCTGCAAAGCCCAGAGCTCTCCAGCCCTCCCCACCTCGGCACAGGTAGGAGTTGGCATTTTCACAGGATATCAGAATATCAGGGATTGGAAGGGACCTTGAAAGATCATCTAGTCCAGTCCCATTGCCAGAGCAGGAACACCTAGATCAGATCACTTATTTTTCTAGGCTACACAGTGCACTGGGGGAAGAAATGGCTTTCTCTGTGCTCCCATGCTCTGTCTGCAACGGGGCCCTTGGGAAAGGGAAAACGGGTGGAAAAGGATGGAGGGAAAAGGGGGCACCAAACACTGCTCGATTTCCATCCTCCCAGCACGGTGGCAGCTATAAATGTCAGCGTGAAATGGGCTTAGGAAAAGAACCCGCAGCGTTTGGGGAGTTGAGACGGGCGCTTCTTGAACAAAACACCGCTTCAACAAGGCCAAACTCTGGCGAGGAGAGAGGAAGCCCATCCAGGCGGCCTAGTGGCCGAGATAAAAGCCTGAGCTGCCACCACCCGGACCTGCCACCAACCGTGGGATCTGCCTGCGGTAGCAGACAGGCTCGTGCTGCCACCAGGAAGGACGTTAAACACGGGGGCTGAGCCAGGCTCCTGGAGAAGAACAACAATTAAGCAGCCTGAAGAAGCAAATTGCAGGGACTGCCAGTCCGGAGGAGGCGGCCGCCTCCTCGCTGCGGATGCTGACAAGGCTCATCGCGGCGCTAATGGTGATGAATGGGGGCCTGACGTCAACCCCCCAAGCCCGGGCAGACAGGATCCCGCCAAAGCACACCTACAGCCCCTGAGTGATCCCCAACCACCCAAAGAAAACACAGCGAGGAAGTCCCAAGCAGCATAAGGCTTTGGGCTGTCTCTGTGTCAAACACAGGGCAAAGAAGCTCAAAGGACAGCTCTGGGAGAGCAAGGCTGGGACCTCTTCCAGAGGTAGGAGTCCCTGCCTTGAGCAGTACCTCGGATGCTGCATCCCCAGGGTGCAAAAGAGAGCATCCTTCTCATCAGTGCTGCGCACAGAGCACTGACAGCATGGCCAAGGTCAGGGAAAGAGATTTCTTCCGCTGCCCCCGTGCTTAGAGGGCCTTCCAGAAAGCTGAAATCAGCGTTCAACCTTCAGGACCAACCAAGTATTACCCCCACGACAGACCTGTAGGCATCAGCAGATGCTTGTCCTGCTGGAAACCCATCCAGATGCAGCACCCGGCTGGAGGTGACCCTACTTTGCCCAGGGGGGGTTGGACAGGATGGTCTCCTGACCATCTCTTCCAACCTCTGCTCTTCTGTGCAACCCTGTGAAACAAGCATCAGCCACCACAGGGCAGTTGGCCTGCAGGTTCCTCACTCGGGCAAGTGGCTCCTGCACCGCTGCAGCAGTGACAGAGCCACCTCTCTGCATCCCCAGATCTGTCCCACGGCAAGATGGGGACGGCTGGGCTGCCAGATCAATGTCCTGATGGCTTCTGCTCTGGCTGCCCATCTGCTCTGACAGGAGCTATTTCGGGCTGAGCAGCTCCTCCCGCCCAAGTGAGGTTGTGCGCTCGGATGCATATTCTTGCATTTAAAAGCGGGGCCAGATGGGGGTCACTCAAAACTGGTGTTTGGGTTTTTTTTTAAGGGCGTGCCCCAATTCTCCCATATGAAAAGCGACAGCCTGAAAAGCCCCGGAGGCTGCAACTCTCCATTTAAGCCACAATCAGGGGTGGGGTGACCAGCAGATCAGTGCAGATGTCAGCCTCAAGTCTGCCTTCACTCGGGTTTCTTCCCTTGGACTATCTCTAGAGGTGGGAGGAAAAACTCTGTGCCAGATGTTCACCATGGTATGGCAAAGCCAGTTGAGGTGAGCCACTGGGAATGGGGACCCTAAACCCATGGGGAACAGCAGCTCCCCAACACACCCAGCATCTCACACATGATTTGGGCAAAATCAGCAGCGTGATGCAAGCCTCTCTGCCCGTACCCTGTGTTTGCTCAACACCCTCCCCCCCCAAACTCCCTCACTTCCCACCCTCTCGAGCCCCTCCACATCACACTTGCCAGCACGATAGCGTGCAAACAGACGCCCCCTCTCTCCCCTCACCCACGCACAGCTTTTCTCACTGAACACCAACATCCACCGCCGAGCGGAGAGCAGGACTCTGCCAATCTTGAAATATCTTCTCCCCTCCTTCCCCCTTCCTGCCATCCCCTGTCTTTGGAGCAGCTGAAGGGAGAGGGCCTCTGGTTGTAAAGCACCACTTGGACACGAGCAAGGAAGGTGGGAAAGCCATCACTGCACAGCTTTAAGGTCCTTATGGTTCCTTGTGTTGTTGCTCCTGTGGCCCAGACCCTTCCATGAGATGGACAACTTCATCTCTCTCACTTGGAAAAGAGCTTTGGTCATCACTGGTTCAGAGTGTTCACTGGAACACAGCCAGGTTCAAACCACAGGCACAGTCACCAAAGGTCTTGTGGTATACCACAATAATCTCACTCCCCAAATGACCCTGGGCAGAAGGGAAGAGCAGGAACTTGCCTGCTCACCCTGCTGCAGGTGAGCCACACAGGTACCTTCCAGAGGGGACCGTTACCTAGAGCTGGTACCTCTTGGCTGCATCAGAGGGAAGTTTCTGGGAGCTCTTACAGCAAAACTGCAGCAGCAGGTTCCTGCCAAGAGAGCTTCCTTTTGGCAAAACCAAAGCACACCATCTCCTGTTAGCTCAGCTCGATTCTCCAGGGGCATTCCCCAGACAGGTATATTCAGAAACTCTTGCTGAGGGATGTCTCGGACACAAGCCCATCCCTTCAGGGAGGAGTGAGGGAGCCAAGAGCCAACGGCTCACTGTGAGCCGATGTAAAGGCCCCCAAGCACAGCCACCATGGCACTATGCTACCAAGAGAGCAAATGCAGGCACAATGGAATAAGGGGAAGGCTGTCATGTTGCTGTGAAAATACATTTGTTGGCTTGTATCAGACTAGCAAATGCCTTTCAGCTCCAGGATGCGCTGGAGAGAGATGGAAAGGGAAGACCAGACAACCAGCAGGGACTCTGAGCCAGAGACAATACTACAGCGGGAAGGAGCAAGACATAATACTTCCAGCCCTATGATCCCCCAAGGCTCTGATGCCAAAAATTAGGAGGCTGGAAGATTTATTGTTCACCCTTTTTTGCTGGTTAACATATAGCACCTGTGTATACGGTGTCAGCCAAACTGCTGGCGACTGTGGTTGTCTATGCCAGACCCTGCAAGGCTATCGGGGGGTATCTGTTCTGGCTGGAGAGCTGCTTCGCCCCTCTGCTCTGCTCACTCCAGGAACCAGCAGGGTGGTTCAGCCTCCCTGCCTGGTAGGCACAGAGGGACCAATTAGCTTGGTGTTCTGTGAGTTTGTGACATCTTTCACTGAAGAATGGGCTCGAGTCCTTCCAAGTCATTTCTCCCAAGCCGAATCTCCATCGACTGAACACAGAGCACACAGGTTTCCTCATCTGACGAGGAGTCAGCCTGCTGACCTAGACACAGGAATCTCTACGAGCTTGTCCATGAATCCTGGTCCCCCACTTCCTTAGCTCTTGATTGTTTTGGGGAGCAGGTCGATAAGATTGGTGAATTTGGGTCAACAACAAATGTATGTTTATACAGCATCCTGCTCAATCATATGGTAGTGCACGATTAGGTGTAATAGCATTTTCAGCACTTAAGAATAAATCAATAGCTGGTTAATTTAGAAGCAATAAAATGAAACACTCTTCCCATATAACCTACAGCTGCTCTGAGGAGCTTCGGTGCCTCAGGGGGAATTACAGGTTTGGAAAAAAAAACAACCCCAAACTGGAAAGGCATTGCATGGAGCTGGGTAATTTACTGACCTTCTGGTCCCGCACGTTAAGTGCATGTGAATCAAACTTTACAGCCGGTCAGGGGCAAGGAGTAATCACTTTCCTGCCATTCTACTTGGATAGATTGGATCAATTGGCCTATGTCAATGGCATGGGCTTCAACAAGGCCAAGTGCCAGGTCCTGCACTTGGGCCACACCAACCCCATGGATGGCTACAGGCTTGGGGCAGTGTGGCTGGAGCTGCCTGGCAGAAAAGGACCTGGGGGTGCTGGGTGACAAGCGGCTGAACATGAGCCAGCAGTGTGCCCAGGTGGCCAAGAAGGCCAAGGGCATCCTGGCTTGCATAAGAAACAGGGTGACCAGCAGAAGCAGGGAGGTGATTGTCCCCCTGTGCTCAGCACTGGTGAGGGCACCCCTTGAGTCTGGTGTCCAGTTCTGGGCACCTCAGCACAAGAGAGATATCGAGGTGCTGGAGCGAGTGCAGAGGAGGGACACGGAGCTGGGGAAGGGCCTGGAGAATAAATCTTCTGAGGAACGATTGAGGGAGCTGGGACTGTTTAGTTTGAGGAAGAGGAGGCTGAGGGGAGACCTCATCACTCTCTACAACTGCTTGAAAGGGCATTGTAGGGAGGTTGGTGCTGGTCTCTTCTCACGGGCAATGAGCGATAGAAGGAGAGGGAATGGCTGCAAGCTGCAGCAGGGTAGGGTTAGGCTGGACATTAGGAAAAAGTTTTCCACAGAAAGAGTGGTCAGAGCCTGGAATGGGCTGCCCAGGGAGGTGGTGGAGTCCCCATCCCTGACTGTGTTTCAGAGTCAATGAGATGTGGTGTTGAGGGATCTGGTGTAGGGGAGAACTTTGCAGAGTTGGGCTGATGGTTGGACTTGATGATCCCATGGGTCTCTGCCAACCAAAATGATTCTATGGCACTTAATGAGAAGAGACAGGCACAGAGCTTTTATTTCCTGTAGGTTTTGGGAAGTTTTGACCCTGGAGACAGTTCTTTTTCCCAACCAATGCCCTCTCTGTGCTAAAAGTTGTATGGAGAAAAGTCCTCCAGCAATAGAAATCCTGTGAAAAGGGAACACGTGTGCCCAGCATGTTGGCTGGCTCTTCTGCTTCTACTGGTCCTGAAGTGGGACAGGGGGTGAACGAGGGGCTGGCACTGAGGACAAAGCCCCTTGGGGGCTGAGTGTCGAGGAAGGAAAGGAACCCTTTGGGAGGTGAAACAACCCCAGGAAGCCAAGTCCCCAGCAGCCCTGAATAAACCCAATGGCAGGCACACGGCCAGCTCTGTCCTGGCTGACCTGATCCAAAGTGCCAGTCCCTGGGACTGATCAAAAACTGGCAGAAACCATTAGACAGACTCTAAAGGGCCTAGGAAGAACAAAGCAGAGAAAGCTTTCTCTCTTCTCCAATTTTTGATCCAGGCTTTGCCAGCTCTGCCCTGCTGAAGCAAAAGTAAAAATCCTCCTAAATAGGGCTCGAGCTGCAGAAGAAACAAATGGTTTCTATGTGAAGATGAAGTTAAAACACTTATCTCTAAAGAAAAAGAACCCTCCAGAAGCTCCCATTTAGTGGAGAGGCACTGCCAAGGTTGGCAGGCCGAAAAATCTGATGGCTGTTCCCTTCCTTTGTGTGCACAGATCACAGGCTGCTCTCTGCACCTTCCAAAGAAGAAACTTCCCAAAAGAAACCTTGCAGAGCTGTAGTTCTTTTTGTGTGTGTGTATACATATACACACACACAGAGGTACCTACAAAGACTATGCCAATAGCCCAGAGCATTTGCAAACAACCCTGCAGAAGGCTCTTTAGAAGAAGCAGATGGAGGTGGGATCTCAACTGGCTCCGCTGGGGAAGGGCAACCCAGGAGACAGGGTGTTAGTTCAGGAGGGATCTCCAGCCCGTACCTTCCCCTGCCCCTGTCCCACCTGACTTGAGAAGCTCAGCTGAAGCTCCGACAGTTGGACAAGCATCACCCAGCTTGTCCCCAAGCATCTGGAGAAGCAGCAGACAGAGGCTGGAGGACATGTAGAGATGCTCACTCATCTCCTGTAGCCAGGGGAAAAGCTGAAGCAGGAGGCCTGGAGCTAGAGGGAATGGATTCGGGCCCTCGTTCCTCTGCTTTGCAGGAGGACACACTCCACTGTTGTGAGGATAATGATGGGGTGGCTCAGGGGGTCCTGTTCCGCAGTGGTGTGGATCACCATAAATACATCTCGCTGCGGGTTTCCCACCAGCTGGGAAACTGTCACTGGGTTCTCACAGGGGCTTCAGTAATAACAAGGCAGGTAGAAATCAGTGAGCAAGGAAGTATTGGTTTGAATAACATCAGTCTTAACGTCAGCTTTGGCTAAGCCTGTTTTACTAAGGATCTCAGAGCATTTCATGGACTGTATTTAAGCTTCGGGATCCCTGGGGAAGGAGCACCTTTAGCTGTTTAGGAGAACAAAGAGCAGGGAGGGGGGTGCAGGCTGACTGAGCACACACGTACACACCAGCGTTGTCAAACCCAACAAAAGCATTCAGCTTTCAGTCGAGCTGCTCTGCAGCAGCACCACAAAAACACCTCGAACCACGCACTTCAAGCAAACAAAACAAAAGAAAAAAACCCTCAAAAGAGCTGAAATCCATCTGCCAAAAATTTTCTGGGTGGAGAGGGGATCCTTACTTTCTTCCCTCCCAAACAGTGTGGCTTTGTAAGTTTACTTCAGCTTCTACCACCCCCTGCCAGAGCCCACACACTTTCCTGTTTCAAGTTTTCATCATTTTTTTTCCACTGGGGAAAAAAAAGAATGCATTCTGTATGGAGCTCTTATGCAGGGACCCCAGAGTCCAGACCTCCCTTCCACCAAAGGGAGTGCCCTTGGGGGCACCTAGGGACCCTGACTCCTCCTCTACTTCCCCCACTATCACATCAATACAACAAATACACTGGGAGAACACATGAAATGGAGAATCTCTGGTCACAGACTCACAAATGGACTAAAACCCCCATCCGTCCTTATCATCCTGGAGCACTTAATAGAACATGTGGGCTTTTCATTGCCAAGTCCCACCAGAGCACAGTTAAAAAGAGCAGCTAATTCACTTACCCGAGCAATCAGCTCCCCGACCATCCCTGTCCACGTGCCGTTTGCCTCGGGGACTCCATACACGCCATCGCCAACGAGGTGGATCTTATAGTTGAAACGCAGGATCTCTGCCAGCTCCTTCAGCATGTCCACACAGAAGCCCTCATAGCGGTCATTCCCTTCCAGCTCCTGGTGGTTCCACTTCAGCATCAAGTAAGGGTTTTCCTGCATTGAAACTGGGCAGCTGTCATTCCCATCTTAGCCGAGGCATCCCATCAGCACGGTGCCAAGCGTGGGGCAGGGAGCATCCCCCTGGCAGCAGCCCTGGCATCCAGGCCAACCTCCCATCCCTGTATATCCCTCTCCACCAGGGGATTAGAGAGAGGGAAAGCTGGTTGGATCCCATGGAAACCCAAAGTGGTGTAAAGCTAGCAGAACTTGTTCTCCACTGGTATTCATTGGACCCTGCTGTGCCCATGATGTCCTTGAGGTGCAGCAAATAAATCCCAGTTTAGGATATGGAACAGAGCTAAGGGATCATGCCCCAGGGGGCTGTTTCTAACTGGCATATGCTGGAGCAGCCCAGTAACTGCTCCAAATTATAGCAATATAGCAAATATAGCAAAATAGCACTGCTCCAAAGACATAAGGACCTCAGCCTCTTTTAGCAGTCACTTCTCCAGTTTGTTCCCCTTTTCAACAAACTTGGTGGGACATGAGGAAATAGTGCCCAGAGCTCTTCAGGATTTTGGGCATCTTTAAGGAAGGAACAGAGGCACTGGAGAAAAACCATGGGACAGGCAGGAGTTCAATGAATACAGACAATGGTGCCTGTAGATGTGAAGTCTTGGTTCATAGAAGTTGTACCTATCTTGGCCAATTTCAGTAATTTTATGGGTAGAAGGGACAACTGTCCCTTCCAACTTAGCAGCTGTACGCCAAACAAGAACATCATTCAGAGATGAATGTTAAATGGCAACTTATCCCCATCCCAGCCCTCTCCCCAGCTGCTTCTGAACTCATCAAATATCATTTCCATATGAAACATCAACTTGAGTTTAATTACACTGTCATGAATTGTCCTCAGTGCTGTAATTAGAGATTTGATCGTCTGTTCTTTATGAAATCAGTGTGCCATGCTGCGTGCTGGGGGCCGAGGGGGGTAAGAAGAGGGAATAATATTCTCGCTGATTGACACCCCTAAGCGTTGGGCTGGCAAAGAGCTAATGGGAACTGTAGGTGACCCCCCTCACTTACCAGGATGGTGGTGACAATGAGAGTGGTGTTGAACAGACTGTCTGATATGTTGGAGGAGAAGATCCTGTTGTCCATGCTGAGTCCTTCAGAAACGTGCCAGTGGCCGATCTGGAGAGATAAACAGCACAATGAGGGAATTTACAGGGCAAATTAGTGTATGCTTCCGCCATATGGCTCTGGTGACTGACAACCATCGAGCTGGCCCTGGAAGAGGTGTTTATGAATGCTCCATTACCTTTATAATGCACCCCCCACAATGGGCCAGCAGAGAGATTAACCCGCTGGTGCACGGCTCCAGCACACCCCCACCGAGGTGACACCACCAAAAACCTGTCCCTGCTCACGGTGGAGGTGGCATCATTCCTGCAGCCATGGAAAAGCCCCACACCAGGAGAGAGCTGTGAGGTGGGCAGCATCCAGGGGCTTGTGGAGGCCAAGCAGCCTTCTGCTTCGTCCCCACATGCCACCAAGATGAGTCCATCTTGCACAGCAGCTCCCACCAGCCAAATCCGCAAGCTCATCTCCTCTTGTATGGTGTGGCTGAGAGCCTCTGCCATCCCTCACACTAAGGCACAGCAGCACAGTCACGGCCACAGGGTGAAGGTCTGGTTTTTGGTCTCAACCTGGTGTATTTTGGTGCCCACCTTCACTTCTTCACCAACTACTGCGTTTAAGCACCTCCAAACCCTTTGCTTCAGTCTCATCACGTCCAACAGCCTAATTCACCCAGCCAAGCATCAGTGTTACTGCAGCAAACCTAATTCCCACTGCTGGTGGCAGGGACCAGTCCCCCAGTGCTTGGGAGGACATCGTGACTCAGCTGTGACTGCAACACAACCAGCCACTGCTTTCAGCCGGGGGGAGGAATATTCAACAAAACCTAATTTTAACTTCAAGAGCCTAATCTCCCTCCCTCAGAGCTCTGGGCAGAGAGATCAGCACCTCCAGCAGCTTGTTCAGAGCATGCAAATTAAGCACTCACTCTCTAGTGCTCCCTGAAAGAGTCCTAAAATGAGTTTTTTTCTCATGGATTAGACTGGTGGCTGAGGGAAGCCAGCTCCCTCTGAGACCCCTTCCGTCTCCTTGTTCTCCTGCAAAGCCTCTCTGCCCCTGCCAGGTCTCAGCCCTGTTGGCCACAGCCTAAGTCCTCTGACACCCTTTTGAGCTGCTGTGACCTCAAGAGGGAGTGGGTCACCCCAAAACTCAGGTCTGTCCTTACGACTCCCCCCTGCATCCAGGATGCTGGCGTAAATCCCTTCCCGGTTCCCTCCCGCTAGCACAAGCCACCTCGGGTGCTGTGGGTGAAAGGTTAACCCTTTCACCATGCCAGGGTTGTCAGGGTGGTAGGAACAAACTGATTCCTCTTCCTTCAAAGAGCAATCTTATTACATTCCAAGAGGTGGGTGGGAGGTGACATGGAGCGACGGGCCAGGCGGGTGGCTCTGCTGCGGGGAGGACTGGGAGACACACTGATTTACACCGCCCCAGGACCGACTCCACACACCCAGGGCACTTTTCTGGGCTGTGCTTCTCCTCTGGCATGGCTGACAGCTTGAGGACTTTAGAGCCACTTCCCAGCCCCTGCATCCGAGCCAAATGTGACCTGAAACTGCAGCCACGCTGGTAACATCCCTCTGGATGCTGGGGAAAGGACCGAGTCCTTTCTCCTCCGGGCTGGGGGTACAAATCCAGCCCAAACGACTGACAAGCCATTGGAAAAGGGGCCCCCGGTGAGGAGTCCCAAGTCCAGTTTCCCCCCCATCACTAGGCAGTGGGAAGTGGGACCAGTTTACACTCAGCAGCTCTGCAGAAGGAAAGTGGGCAGGGAAAGCGAAGGACAGCCACGTCTTCTGCTCTCCTCCCTGGCTGAAGTGGAGGCACCGGGATCACAGAATCAATCTCAGGGATTGGAAGAGACCTTGAAAGCTCCTCCAGTCCAATCCCCCTGCCGGAGCAGGAACACCTAGTGCAGGTCACACAGGAATGCCTCCAGGCTGGTTTGGAATCTCTCCAGAGAAGGAGACTCCACCACCTCCCTGGGCAGCCCCTTCCAGGGTTCCCTCACCCTCACCCTGAAGAAGTTCTTCCTCCTATTGAAGTAGAACCTCATCTGTTCCAGCTTGCACCCATTGCCCCTTGTCCTATCATTGGACATCACTGAGAAGAGCCTGGCTCATCCTCTTGACACTCACCCTTTCCATATTGATAAACATTAACAAGGTCACCCCTCAGTCTCCTCTTCTTCAAGCTCAAGGGACCCAGCTCCCTCAGTCTTTCCTCCTATGGGAGATGCTCCACTCCCTCCATCATCTTGGTAGCCCTGTGTTAGCGGTAGGGATGTGGTAGCGTGGACAGCTACAACAGAGATTATTCCTCTGAGCTGTCAGCCCAGCCCCTTCTCCAACATCAACAGCCCTCTGCTAAAAGCACCCATCACGGCAAGGATCACTGAATGTGCTGGAAGCATTAGCTCTTGGGAGGTTCCTCACCAAGAGGAAAGGCACTGGGGGGTCATTTAGCCTCACATGACAGCCAGGGAGATGGAGGCGACGGTGTGTCGGAGCAGGCTGGGACCAAATCTTGGGCATCCCATTCTCTTGACAACTTGTTGTGGCTCTAACTACCATCAGGTGGGTAGCAGCATAGTGACACCGTCATGCAGGACTCACCTCCGGCAACACCAGTGCCAGGTTGGGAGATTTACCACCTACTTCATGGACAAGGAGTACTTGAAGGCCAGCTGTGACTGCCCTGCTCAAGCTCTGCACTGGTGTGATGGGCTGGATTTATCCCGGCTGTATTCCTCAGCTCTGCCCAAAGGTGCTTGCCTCTCGCTGTGATTGCTGAACAACAGACCCTCTGCTGCAGTTGCGTCTCTGAGAGAGTCATCAGTCATAAATGTTGCCTAATTTTTCTATATTCTTTTTTTTTTTTCCTCTCTCTCCCAGATTTCACAACCAGAGATTAGTGGCAGATTAACTTTAATTTTAACAGCCTTCACTGTTCTCAGATTTGTCCCTCCCCTGCTGGCATGCTGAGAACTAATTGACTGCCTCCTCCTCTGACAGCGCAGTGGGTTTGACCTTGCTTTTAACACAGCACCGAAGCCAAACACTCCCAAGTGCAGAGCCTCTTCCATCCTGTCCTGGCTTGTTCCAGCTCACCACTGTCCCCTCCTCACAGTGTGATAAAGCCACTAATTAACTCCTCACGCTGTTGGCCGTTTCTGAAGTGTAATGTGTCAGAAGATGGCTGGGATCGTCAGATCTCTCCCTCTCTTGCAAGATGGATGTCAAGGTGACTTTAATCATCTCTATCTACATAAGAAGAGCCTCTGAGAAATAGAAAACACATTCATCTGCAAAACGTGTCAGAAAACAATCAAGTGCTCTACACGGCCATGGATAAGATGATCCTGTTGTTAAGGCTCTGAACTAGGACTTAAAGAGTTTTTTAGGACTTGGGAGTTTTTACTAGAGGATATGATTGGTCTGTATAAATACACCAGGTGGAGGAGGGCCATAGCAAAGAGGTAGAACAGCTTTTGAAGCTTAAATGATAGCGTTGGCAGAAAAATAAATAGATACAAAGCAGCCAGAAATAAACAAGCTGAAAATCAGAGGAGGGTTTCGAATGATCAGAGGAGCCAAAGCGATGGTGTACCTTTCCCAGAAGAGCAGCGAGGGCAACACAGCCACCTGGGTGCAAGCTGGAGCTCAATATCTTTGCAAGAGGGATTATATGACCAGGTGGTGGGTGACAGTCTGTAGCCTGGATGGAGAAAGGTCCCTCTGTGCCCTCATGCTCTGTGGCCCAACTGCAAACCCCAGAGGCATCGTCTCTGCACCTCCCTGGGCTCATCCCTCTGCTGTAAGGAGAGACAGCCCTGCTTGGCCCGTCCTGCCAGCAGGCATCTCGAGGTCTGGCTGGCTGTATTGTCCTTGTTGTAGGCAGGGAGCACACACAGATTTTTCTTCAGTGTAAACCAGCCCAAAAAGCCCAGAATAAGCAGGAGGTGCCATTGCTCGTGACGCTGCCCCATCCCCACAGGCGAGGAGGTCCCTCAGATCAGCTGGCTCCGCAAAGGGCGTTATTGGGATGGAGGACACAACCAGTGATTCTCTGTAGAGAGAGACTACAGAGAATCTACAGAGACTACAGAGAATCTACAGAGAATCACTGGTGGTGAACAGGAGGTGAGCAGGAAGTTCCCGCATTGCTCCTTCAGTCCCCTCAGCCCCTGAGTTCAGACACAGCCAAGTTAACCCACTCCTGGGCTTTCAACCTCCGAGATGATAAAACACCATGCAGGTTAATGACTTTAATGAAGTCTTCTGCTCAGTGCCCCCACAGGCCTGCGTCACTGCAGCTGATGGCAGGGAGATATGACACAACAAGACCTCTCCATAACCTTCAGAGGCACCACAGGTACTTACCACCCCAGCTCCCCAGCTAAAAATTAAGGTAAAGGCAGTCCTGAATACCAGTGCCTTGAAACCAGCAGGGGACCACAAGAGGGAAATTAGGGGTGGCTGAGGGATGGGAAAGGGAATAAAGCTAAGAAAGGAAGGACAGCCCTCGGGGGACACTACACAGGTTTGCCACCTGGCTGGCACTCCTGAAGGACACCACTGCACCACCGATGCCCGCAAGGCAGGCAGGAAAACGCTTTGTCCACAGGAGCTAGCACCAAATACTAAAATGTGTATAAGGGCAAGACACGCACACAACCCACCCCTGAGGCCTCACGAGCAACCCTCAGTCCTTTTCCTCCCCAGATAGCAGGACCTGATGGTGGCACACATTGAGTTCACCAGGTCCTGAGTGGGAGGAAAAAGACATCCAGCTCTTGGCAGGATCTGTCCCTGAACTCTTGCTGAGGGTAACGGCAAAAGAGGAACAAGTCCCATCGGGACTGATTAGCTGCTTCTAAGTTAAAAAGGTTTGATGTGGCAGGGACTGCAGAAGGTCTCAAGAGCTGGTAACTCATCCTGTATCTCATCAACATTCCAACTGGACCTCCCTGGTACTTCAACCCCCCTGTCTCAGAGCCTCGGCCACTAATCGGCTGCACCTAGGCCTGGGTGAGAGCAGGGGATCACAAAGAGAGCTGGGGACAACGTGCCCCCAGAGGGTCTCCAGCCCCGACAGCGGCTTCTCCTGCCTCTGCTCTGCACACTTGCCTTCCCTGGGGCCGTATAAATCACTGCCCCTCTTCATTCCCTTCTCCTGTTAAGCTGCCAAACCCCAGCTCTTGGTTTACTGCAAATCACTGCGCTGAAACCGGAGGGGTGTGCTGCAATATTGGTCTTTTTCTTTTCTTTTTTTTCTTTAAAGGGGCAAAGAAAGGGAAAAAAAATAAAGCGATGACATTTACAAACTCGGTCCTTGTCAGATCTCTGGACCTCCAACACATTAATGAGCCTGTGCTTTATCACACATCCCATGAACAGAGAGCAGCTCTCATATGGCTCGGGAAAAATTTCCACTAGTTAAGCTAAATCAGGAAAAGACACGTTTGGCGTGTTACATAAATGTATTAAAAATTGGATGTCAAAAAGCCCTGTCTCTCCTTGCCCAAAAGCAACAGCATGTTAGAAAATCTAAGTGTCTCTAATTTGTTTGCTGGTTGGATCAGCTTCAAAATTCAGTGAATTCTCTATCAAAGCTGATGAGCTNAGAGAGAGAGAAGGAGAGAAAGAGGGGAACAGGCAGAGAGCGTGAGCTTGATTAAAAATAAGGAGGGAATAGAAGTGTTTCAAACAAATCAGCTAATACAACCCCTGGGAACAAGATTGTCTTCAGGATGTGAATATCTGTTCCTTACCCCGACCCCTCACGGTAGGTTTAATTAAATGATTTCTAATGATTTATTTAGTCATTTTTATTCCACAAAGCTGGGCTGGTGAGAAGAAAACAACCATCCACAGGCAGGGCAGAGTGGTGGGCAGGATCCCACGGGTTTCACAGCTCTGTGATTCCAGGGATGTCCTTCCCAGCCTGGCACGTCACCTCACGCCCCTCCGGGCATGGCTCTCAGTCAGGACATGATAGCCCCCCCGAGAGGGGGCTGCCTGAGAAGGGGAGAGCAGAGGGTGGAGAGGCTGCTACAGGCACACAGAGCAGTTTTACAAAGACAGACTCCTCCCTGGTGGGTTTCTGGCAGGAGAGGGCTCCCAGCCATCGCAGACAGACCCTCAGAAAGCAGGGAGCTGCGCGCACCAAGGGACTGCCCCGTCCTTCCAGCATCGTGTCACTGTGACTTGGAAGAGCTTCCTCACCCCCATGCTCTGGATGGGAAACCGGAAAAGCTTAGTTCCAGCACAGCTTTCCCGTGAAAGCTGCTTATTTCTCCAGCTGTTGCAACTGGTCAAAGAAAGGTTTTCTTTCCCCTGTCAAACTGGGTTTGTGGAGAAGAGGGGGGACTTCTGTCTGAGGGCAGATTAGGCTGCAGACAGAGCTCGCTGTGGAGCTCCAAGAGGACCCGTGAATTTCATGTGAACTCCCTGCCACGTTTAAGCACATCAAACCCATAGCTGTCGTAGTGAGGTTTGCAGCATTTGGCTTCTCTTGCTGCAGCTGAATGCATGCTCTTATTAACACAAATGGGCTTGGATCTGTCACTTTTGCTCCGAGTATGACGGGTTTGGGAAACGATTAAAAGGGCATTGGTGCTAGGAGAGATCTTACTGTGGGGAAAATGCCATCCCGATCCCCCTGCTCAACTCAGCAAAAGGCAGCATCAAAGCTGTCGCTTGACAGGTAAGAACTGGCAGGCAACATCCTTGCCAAGGCTACAATTCACTGCTGCCAGACCAGGAGAGAGATGTTCCTCATGCCAAAACGCTCTGTCGGTATGGGGTAGGCTACAATAGCTTTTGTCCTCTGCCAGCATCTCTGGAGAAGTGGCAATCTCCGAGAAAAAGGCAGGTGTGGAGCTGCCAGTAGGGAAATAAGACAGATGAAACCTCTGTTTTTTTGGTTCTCCCTTTTTTTTTTTTTTCCTGGAGGAGGTTTGGATTTAGCAGTCAAACCCTAATTCCTTGTGCTTGTGTCATATAATCTCACCGTTTCATACCTGTAGCCTGCCATGGTTATCCTTAACTTCAGCTGAAGACAGGAAATACCCCTTGGACAGAAAAAGGGTAACAAGCAGACAAAAGACCAGCACTGGGAGGAACACACCAGCACTGAGAAGAAAATCAAGTGGGAGTCTGAGCTCAGTGAACCCCTTGCAGAGGAACAGGCACCATAAACCGAGAGGTCAACTATCCTGCACTTCCCTCCCACAGGCCACGCTGGGGAGAGATGGTGGGGAGCTCCTGACACCCAATTGCCCTCCTTCACTTTCCCTCCCAGAAGCAGTTGTTGGGAAAGGTTCATCAGACCCTTTTTTTTCACTTGTTTTCCCCTTTCATGAGAAATCCTCCATTTTTCCCCTATCCAAATAATTTTGAGTACAATGTGTCTCCACTTCCTTAAGAACAAAAGTGTCTTGAGCACGAGCTTTCTACCTACAGCATACAGTTTATCCCCTGAATTATCTCCTGCACAGGAAGGTGACTGTGACAGGACAGGTATTGGCCCTACCATCACCACCTCAGTGGCCTGATACATTAAGACAAGTCTAAATTATCTGGAGAGAGGTTCTTGACGAAGCAAAACACGGTGCATTCGCCAGGCCCAGCGAGCCAGGCGAGAGCCAGGGTGACATCCCCGCCACGCTCGTCACTTGCTCAACACCTCGTCTGGCAAAAAATAGCACTGTGCTGGTGGTCTGCAACCCCCTTTCTCCTCTGCAGCAGCAGCCCAAGCCCAGCAGCTCTAAGTGGGCCATGAACAGACCGTCCCTGGGGTAGCTCAGTCACTCTTACCTGCCGAAAGCCGCTGCGCGTGTGCTGCAGGATTTTCAGGGCGTAGTTGGACCGCTGGCCTTTGCTGTTGAATTCGATGTGGCCAGTGAGACCTTCCAATTCTACCTGTCCAAGAGAGAATGAGTTACAGCGCCCATCGAGGTGCCAAGGGTGGTGGGCCACTCGCCCCACACACCGGCCTTCCACCCACCCAGCAGGTAGAGCAGTGCCGTCCTAATTGTGTCTCGGTCCTAATTGCTTTTGGTGTCTGGCTGGGGTAGCAGAGAGATGTGGAGGGGAGTAGGAAAATGAGGAGAATGAAATGCAGGGGTCCCCAGATTTCTTTGCTCTGGCTGCTTTAGAGCAATGCCCTCCGCAGCCCCTCGTCATCTCCCTCCATCCCAGGGGCTACCATGGTGCTTGCCCTGGGGCTGGCATGAGCTCTTCGCTGTGCTGCACCAAATCCTTATCTGGGGATTCACAGAATCATTTTGGTTGGAAGAGACCCTTGGGATCATCCAGTCCAACCATCAGCCCTACTCTACAAAGTTCTCCCCTACACCAGATCCCTCAACACCACATCTAATCTACTCTGAAACACAGTCAGGGATGGGAAATCTACCCCCTCCCTGGGCAGCCCATTCCAGGCTCTGACCACTCTTGCTGGGAAGAATTCTTTCCACATGGTCAGCCTAACCCTACCCTGCTGCAGCTTCCAGCCATTCCTTCTCCTTCTATTGCTCATTGCCTGTGAGAAGAGACCAGCAGCAGCCTCTCTCCAATGCCCTTTCAAGCAGTTGTAGAGAGGGATGAGGTCTCCCCTCAGCCTCCTCTTCCTCAAACTAAACAGTCCCAGCTCCCTCAATTGTTCCTCAGAAGATTTATTCTCCAGGCCCTTCCCCAGCTCCGTGTCCCTTCTCTGCAATCGCTCCAGCACCTCCAGATCTCTCTTGTGCTGAGGTGCCCAGAACTGGACACCAGACTCAAGGGGTGGCCTCTCCAGTGCTGAGCACAGGGGCACAATCACCTCCCTACTTCTGCTGGTCACGCCGTTTCTTATACAAGCCAGGATGCCCTTGGCCTTCTTGGCCACCTGGGCACACTGCTGGCTCATGTTCAGCCCCTTGTCACCCAGCACCCCCAGGTCCTTTTCTGCCAGGCAGCTCCAGCCACACTGCCCCAAGCCTGTAGCCATCCATGGGGTTGGTGTGGCCCAAGTGCAGGACCTGACACTTGGCCTTGTTGAAGCCCATTCCTCCACAAGCCATGCATTGCATGTCATTTCACAGCATTTAAACACAAGAGCACCTTGCAACTGAGCAGGATGAGTGCCTGGCCTCGTTGTGTGGATTAACCTCTGCTCACTGGCTGCTGGAGCACCCCTTCAAGCAGCAACGGCAAGCTATTGGACCTCCTAGGCGCAGAGCCAAGGGAAGCTGCAGCATTTGGGTGTCTCTGACTATGGGTGAGATTTAAAGCAGGGTTCACGTGCATGGATCAAAGCAATACATGTTCCTTTTGGGGAGTGGATGGGGGGGTGGGGGCAGGTGGGGTGGAAAGCCACAAAACCTTTTAGATGCAGCCCAAAAAGACTCAGAAAACACACACACTCCTTCTGCACGTTCCAGCTCGGCTCTGAGAAATCACATTGACAAACTGTTTTCCCAAGGCTGAAGTTTCAGGGTCTGTTCTCATGCTGGAGCTGGGCTTGGTCGGTTCCAGTAACCACACTTTTGGGTTCAAAGGAGCCCAAACCCCTTTCACAGGGAAACTCACATCTTGCCACACTGAGGTCTAAGCAATTGTACGGCATGACCCTATATCAACTCAAGTTCACTCAAAACAGAGCTCAAATCACTTAGAAACATTCATACTTATTTAAAAACCTCCATTGAATTCCACTTTTTTCTGCAGCAAAGCCTGGAACGTGGAGAGTTTCATGTCATTCCAAGGCCAGTGACAAACCAACCCTCAGATCTCCTTCTCTTTTCATTCCCACTGCCACCTTCAAACAGATCGACACTCTGGGCTTGAAAACTGTGCCAGCACCAGCGTGTGCACACATGGCTTTTGCTCCCAGCACTAGCTCCTAGGACCCCCAGCAAACTTCAGTCCCTTCTCACCATTCTCAGGTAGTTCATCAGGCTGGTGCCGTGCTGCCAGATCTGGGCAGAGCCACAGGACAGGGGCTTGACACCGATCTCCTGGCTCCGGTTCAGTTCCTGCACGGCAGTCACCACCGCGTACACGGCATCGAAGAGCAGAGCGGAGGAGAGCTGTGGGGAGAAAAGTAAGACCAAAAAGAAACTGAGATGGGAAGACAACACAGGAGCCTCCTGCAGCACCTGCAGGACCTTGCAGCAAAAGCAGGAGAGTGCTCTATCCACAGCCTCAGCTGGGATCAGAAAGGAGTAAAATCCTTGGCCTCCCCTCCTTGTCTACCAGCCAGGTATCCATCCATCCATCCATCCATCCATCCATCCATCCATCCATCCATCCATCCATCCATCCATCCATCCATCCATCCAAGGACAGGGAGACAAAAGCAATGGCATCCCTGTGACTGTGCAGGCACCACTGGGGCAAGTGCAATCCCATCACCAGCCCCACGTTCCTCCCTCCTTATGTTTTATGTCTCTGCCTGCTTGTTCCACAGCCCCATAACTATCATCCTGCCATCTCTATTTGTCCCTGTCCCTTCCCATTCTTTTCTATCTCAGTTTCCTGAAATAACTAACCTTTTCTAATCAAGGTGTGGGGTGGGGTTTTTTTTTTGGTGCCTTGGTGACCCCTGATCAATCTGCTGGCCAAAGGTATTACTCCCGAGAGCATCAGGTTTGTGAAGTTCTTAAATGGGCAGCTGGGCAGAATAAAGATCCTGTGCCTGCACCCACAGAAGGAAAGATGACTGTTCTGCTTCAGCCTTCAATTAGGCACCACAGAGCCCTTCTTTGAACACTGCTCAGAAAGGCAGACCCACAACAAGTGACGTTCTACCGCCTCTGGTTTTTAAGCAGCCGAGTCCTGGCTCTCAGACCCCGTGGAGACCATCTGGTCCCTTGCTACCACCGCCAGTTTCCTGCTGGCCATTACCTGCTCCGTAATGGCATTGCTGAAGAAATGTCCAGAATCACAGAGCCTGTCCCCTCTCCTCCTCATCTCACCTCTGTTTGCCTTCAATCAGATTTCTTTGTCCATCAAGCCTCACAAACCATGTTTTTGCCCATGGACAACCGTTTCCATGTTTCTGATCTGGTTAATGATCAGCCCTTCGCTCTCTCATGTTCACTGTTGTGACTAAGACTTCACTTTTAATTACTGTCACCTCCTGACTCTGCTGGAATTAAGCCCTTGCAGCTCATTACTATCAAAGCTACTGGTTTTCCTCGTGGCTACTTCTGAGACCACCCTCTCGCCACCCCAGCTCCTGGCAAGGGGGTCAGTCTCCAGCCTGGGGCTCCTTTGCCCGACCTTACCCTGCTTGTCACTTACGGCCCCGCTGCAGCGGCTGCATCCCACTGCTCCTCCCAAACCCTGAGTAGGTTTATTCACTTCTGCCCGTGGCCCTGGAGGGACAATCTCGCCCAGTTCAATCATCCCAAAGAACCTTTGGCTTCAACCGCGTGGCTAATTGGAAGAGAGCGAGCCAGGCCTAACCCTGCTTGATCTTGCTCTGATCAACGATAAGACCTCATTGACCACAACGGCCTGGGATTTGGCAGTTCAGAAGCAGCACGAAACCTTAAAACCTACGAGCTGGCACAAGTTCAAAGCCGTGATTCCACCCTAATGCTGAAAATCCCCAAACCCCAGGCTCTAACGGCACCGGTAACCCCCACACTTTGCCTTTCACAAATTCACACTTGCCCTGTCACGTTTCCTCCTGCACATACCAGATTAATATGTTTGACACAAATAGCATCGGGGGGTACTTCCCAGTGAGCACTGAGCAGCTTAACTGGTGACCGTCAGTCTTGCATCTGACGCTTCTCCCGTGCAATGGGCAGCACCTCAGGCCGTCTGTCTTGAGAGCTTTCTGCCAGTAAAAAGGATTGCCTGGCTCCAGAGCTATGAAGTTTTATTACAGCTGTTTTGGAGGGGGTAAACTGTAACACCACAGGAGCTGAGCGCCCAGTGGCAGAGTGGGAACTGAAACTGGGCATCCCGGTCCTGTCCTGCCAGGGTGATGAGACACCACACAAGTTCCTTTCCTGACAGGACCTCTCCAGCCTGTCCTGTCCTTATCCCCTGTTCCATGAAGCTCTTTAGCATATACTTAATCTAAACTGTGGACTGAATCCTGCTCAGGTTAGAGAATACCACACACAATTAACAGTTGCTTTCCTGCACTAGGAACCAGTTGACCAAAAAAAAAAAAAAACTATCAAGATGTATTGGCATCCTGGGGTGTATTAGAAGGGGGGTGGTCAGTAGGTGGAGAGAGGTTCTCCTCCCCCTCTCCTCTGCCCTGGGGAGACCCCATCTGGAATGTGGTGTCCAGTTCTGGGCCCCTCAGTTCCAGAAGGACAGGTGAGGAAGGGAGTGGAGCATCTCCCATAGGAGGAAAGGCTGAGGGAGCTGGGTCTCTTGAGCTTGGAGAAGAGGAGACTGAGGGAGGACCTCATTCATGTTGATAAATATGGAAAGGGTGAGTGTCAGGAGGATGGAGCCAGGCTCTTCTCAGTGACGTCCAATGATAGGACAAGGGGCAATGGGTGCAAGCTGGAACAGAGGAGGTTCCACTTAAATATGAAGAAAAATTTCTTCACAGTGAGAGACTGAACACTGGCAGGGGCTGCCCAGGGAGGTCATGGAGTCTCCTTCTCTGGAGAGATTCCAAACCCGCCTGGAGGCGTTCCTGTGTGACCTGCTCTGGGTGTTCCTGCTCCGGCAGGGGGATTGGACTGGAGGAGCTTTCAAGGTCCCTTCCAGTCCTTGAGATTCTGTGATTCTGAAAACAAATGCAACCCCAGTGACCCCAAAGTTTCGCCATCTTGCACCAAATCAGAATATTGGCCCAGCATTTTTAATTTTTTCCTGCTGGGTTTTCATTTCAATTTTTTTCCTGAGCAGTTAATGATCTCTTATTAGCTGGTGAGCAAGAGACTTGTAGATCTTCACTAGAAGCCTTTGACATTATTGATTGGAATATTTTACTCCTTTCGCTTCCAACAATTTGTTAGGGTTTCTGGCAGCACCCTTACGACTTCAAGCAATTTAAGGATCGGGGAGAGAAAAGCCATGCACAGGATCAATGGTCTCAGTATGGAACGAGAGGTGTTCCCTGCCCCATACTCTCAACGCACCTCTTTCCTTTTTCAAAAATAAAAAAAATCACAGCTTTCCTCAGAAGCACCACATTTCCACTTCTGAGCCTGCTTATCATCTTTGCCAGCCACGGGGCTCAAAATCAGGCTCCCACACCAGCCTCTCTATACCACAGGCCCTGGAGCATGGCACATGGGAGCCTGGCAACGGAGCAACATGCCAGTAAACAGACCCATGCCCCTCTTTTTAAATACCAACCTACCTCCATTCCCCCTCCAGTCTCTCTTGAGCAGCCACCAGCTGTGTGTCCCCCCCATCTCCACCCAACGCAGCGTTTGTGCTGCCCCCCAAACAATGGCCATCTCCCTCTGACCCCATTCTCTTGGTACCGCTAACAATTGGTATTCCACTCGGGAAGGTAATAATTCGGGATGCAGACTGTGTGGAGGAAAGGGCCCTCTGGTCCCTCTGGCTTTCCCAGGAAGGCAAGTGTCTTCTCACAAGGTTAACTGGGGAGCTTGCTGCTTCCAGCTATCTCCTGTGGCCCAGAAAGTTCAGATGAGCACTGGGTCACTTTAGAACCCCAGCTCTGCAGGCTCCAGTAAGTTACTGGTGCGTTAAGCGAAGCTGCCTGCCTTTGCAGTGGAAGAGATGTGGAGATGCAGAGCAGCCACGCAGTCTCTCATGCCTTGGGGCCACAACCTTCAGCAGAGACAGCTGGAGGCAGCACCTTTTTAAGTTCCTCGATGCAGGTTCAGCAAGCGGGATATCTGTCACTGCTCTCCTGTACGTCGCCTCGACTTCCTTCACGCTGCCTATAAAATCTCTCACTACCTTTTATGCTCTCATTTTAAACCCCAGCTTTGTCACTCTGTCACAAAAACAACAAAAAAAGCCAGTTTGCCTGTTAACAAATTGGTTCTCCCGTGCATCATTCCCTTCGTGCAGATCCTTGCTCCATCTCGGCAGTGTAAGAATCATAGAATCATTTTGGTTGGAAGAGACCCTTGGGATCATCAGGTCCAACCATCAGCCCTACTCTACAAGTTCTCCCCTACACCAGATCCCTCAACACCGCATCCAGTCGACTCTGAAACACAGTCAGGGGTGGGAAATCTACCCCCTCCCTGGGCAGCCCATTCCAGGCTCTGACCACTCTTGCTGGGAAGAATTCTTTCCCAATGTCCAGCCTAACCCTACCCTGCTGCAGCTTGAAGCCATTCCCTCTTGTTCTATCATTAATTGGTGCTGGAAGAGACCAGCACCAAACTCTCTACAAAGCCCTTTCAAGCAGTTGTAGAGAGGGATGAGGTCTCCCCTCAGCCTCCTCTTCCTCAAATTAAACACTCCCAGCTCCCTCAATCGATCCTCATAAGATTTATTCTCCAGGCCCTTCCCCAGCTCTGTGTCCCTCCTCTGCACTCACTCCAGCACCTCCAGATCTCTCTTGTGCTGAGGTGCCCAGAACTGGACACCAGACTCAAGGGGTGGCCTCTCCAGTGCTGAGAACAGGGGGACAATCACCTCCCTACTTCTGCTGGTCACACTATTTTTTATGCAAGCCAGGATGCCTTTGGCCTTCTTGGCCACCTGAGCACACTGCTGGCTCATGTTCAGCTGCCCATCAACCATCACCCCCAGGTCCTTTTCTGCCAGGCAGCTCCAGCCACACTGCCCCAAGAGCTGTGACAGGCTGCACGTGAGAGACTGATCCTCCCCTCACAGGTTCAGGGGGGGCTTCCCTCGAGCCCTCAAGCCTAATTTTTGACAATGGAAGTCGCTGCTAAAAATGACAACTTGGTGGGCGCCTCATCCAGAAAAAGGGAGCTGACTGCTCCGTCCCCCTCGGCACAGCGGGCAGCCCAAGGAGAGGCCGTGGCTGAGAATTCTGGAGGTGTTGTAGGGTCCAACAAGTGATCACAAAGCCCTAGGAGAGACTTGCCAACTCAAAAGGGTCAAGAGACAGACCTCCAGCCCTTGCACAGGATCATTCCCACCAGGGTCTCCAAGAAAACCGGCGCTATGTGATGCCCTGCTCTACCTGGAATTAGCTAACTACAGCCCCTTGCAGGATGCACCACACCTTCCTCCAACACCACATCAGCCCTTCTAGAAACTATCAGCAGGTTAAAGCACACCTGAGTGGAAGATTCCACTGGTTTGTTGTTTTGGGGGTGGGTTTTGGGTTTTTTTCTGTTATATTTATGCTATCTCCCACATAAAGACCGTGCTTAAAGGCAGACCGACACCCAGGGGAATATGAACAGGTTTGGCTAGTCTGGGTTTTGCCATGTGGGCTTTTTCTTCTCTACTTTCTAAACCATTATCCTCTGTATCTTTGCCCCCAAACATAACACAGAGAAATAAAGCCATTAAAATTCTCTGGAATAGACTTTACAATCTGGATTTTATTCAATGACATAAACACTTAATTACAAACATCTGTTTTAGCCTAAATTCTAATTACCTAATCTAGCCATCTGTAATTTGAATGATTTTCCCTGATTTCCTTTCTTTGCAATGTGATTAATGAGAATGGCATTAGAGCAAGCATCTCCCTCCTCCTTCCTCAGACGCCTTCTCAGTGCCAGCAAGAAAGCCCTGGGATTTTGCAGCTCATAGGAAACCTCCCTCCTGTCGCGTCCAGCTGTTGAGCTTCCTTTTCTCTTTGTAGCATGAGTTATCCCATGAGATATCTGCTTCCCAGCACCAAAAAGGCAAGTTCTTACACAGAGAGATGCCCTCTGGGAGAGGAGACCTGCCAGATTTCCAACGGCAGAGACAAGGCATGGCAAAATAGCACTGGATTCCCCTTGCAGATGCAGGTGAGGAAACCCCTGCCCTCCCTGGGAGTATTTCCCTTCACCTCTGCTCTGTACCTTCACCACCCAGGGCAGGGCACTTGGCTCATCAACCTGGGACATGGCATATTGGTGGTGGGAGCCTAGCTATGAACGCAGAGTGAACACTGGCATCATCAGAAAGAACTCCTCTTTTGGTTAAGGCTCTACACTAGGATTCAGAAGAACTGAAGCCATTTTCCAACCCTGCTGTAGGTTCCCTGATGCTGGTAGAAGGGGGAAAGGCACTTCCCTTCGGGAGGAAGCCTGCTGTATTGTGCTTTATGAATGAGTGAAAGGAGCATCCAGCCGGCTTACGGAGGCGGGCTCAGGCTCACAAACCAAACAGCTCCATTCGGCTCTAACCTCCCTCCCTCTTCAAAAAAACCCAAACAAACAAAAAAACCACAACAACAAACCACTGCAATAGGGCATAACTTTTGCATCCTCACACCTACAGATTTTGCTGGTGGTTTAAGGCGACACAGGGTAAGAAGCCACAATGAGATCAGTTGTTTCCCCGTCACGCCTGCTACGCTCCTGCTCCTACCACCTCCTGTTTGTACCATTAGAAGGACTATTTTTAAGGACTCAGAACAGCTTCTGCAACTGTCTTCCAAATAGGAAGCTTCCTGGTAGCAATCCCGGAGAGACTTAGCAGGGCAGACAGTGAGCTCACCGCCTCCGCGCGAGAGGGCTGGGAAGAGGGACAGCAGGGTGGTCCCAGGCACACAATAACCACAGGCTGAGCTCCGTGTCAAGCCAATAGGATGAGGACACAAAGGGCAGAAAGCTCCTTGTTTTTCCTCCTTAAGATCACTTTGTAGTGACAATAAGGAGGTTTTCAGCAGCACGCAGCTGCCTCAGCTTGTCAAGGGGACTCTGAGTTCATTAAAAACGAGGCAAAGGGTTCCACTGATGGCATTTTATCTCTCTCTCTCCCTCCTCCCCCAGCTCCAGCTGTGGCCCCCTGCATCCAGGATTTGGCAAATCTGCTTTGCAAGCCTTCCCAGTTATGAAGAGTCCCTAGGGAAGACTTTGGTGCAGATCTGCACTCTCATCAGGGAGATGTCAGAGCACGCAACACAGCCCCCTGGCATCTGCTTCAGCCCAGCCCTTTCTGTGCTATTTCCAATCCAGACTCCCTCTTCTCTTTTCTTTTCAAGCCATCTTTCCTACAGGTTATCACACATGGGCAAATTTCACAAGAGAAACACTGAATCAGGGCTGCACCATCCCCTGATCTCACATATAAATGTAATTCAAATTAAGTTTAGACTTGAATTTAAAGCTGCACAGCTATTCAAGCACAGACAACCTTTCTAAAGGGGGCTCAGACCACGTGGCTACACCCACGTGGCTCCCCAGGGTCCCTTTGGCTTTCAGGATGGCTTTTGTACTCTCCAGAGCTCAGGCTCCCCTGTAAGTCACAGCTTGACACCTCAAGTCCTCTCCTGCCTACTTAACTCAATGAGAGTGTTCTGTCTGGGTCATCCTTCCCACACCTGGACCACCATCTCCCCAAGACTGGCTTTCACAGTCTGGTGATGTGCCCAAGCTCCTTAGCACAGGGGTTACCTGGATCAAATTATTAGCCAATACCAAGCACCCATACTTTTGCAGTCAAAGTTTCTACCTCTGCATGGTCTCCACACTGCTCAGAACCAGCCCAAAGCTCTTTTCACACGTTTTTCCTGATGGACTAACTTTCTGACACATGGAGGACACAAACAGCAAGAATGAAGTTTACTTACTGCTGGCCCAGTAAAAGGAGCGTGGTCGCAGTTCTCCTGCCAGGACTGGTTGAGGCTCTGGACAAACTCTTGGAAGAAAGCATGAGACTGGTTGAAAATGGAAAAGCCCAGGATGTTGACTCGGTCATCCAGCAGGCTGTCCAGGCGCTGGAGGGAAAACTCCTAAAACAGCCCAAAGCAGAAAAACAGGATTAGGGAAGGAAACAGACACTAAAAGCTTTAAAAACCACTCAACCCCCTTGAAAAGGAAGAAAGGACCATACACCTACAATAACCTACACGTTGAACCTACCATCCGGGGCTGAAATCCACCCACTGGCCAGCAAGGAAGAGCTGGGGGCTAACAACGGTTCAACTCAGGGTGCTGCCTTTCTCAGGCCCTTCATAAAAACACCAGGCAAGCCCAGGACTTTATTGGCCAAGTTCCATAAAAAGACCAAAAACCTTCCAGAGCGGGTTCAGGGAACTTTCAATCTCTGAGCTGTGGTTCCTGCCAACCACACCTGAGTGCGGTGTCGTTCTTCACAGTTTATAAACCAGCTCTTCTGACAGGAGGTGACCTGGACAGGCTGGAGAGTTGGGTGGGGAGAAATTGAATGAAATAGAACAAGGGCAAGTGTAGAGTCTGGCATCTGGGCAAGAACAACCCCAGGTACAACCCCAGTCCTGGTGGGCAGCAGGATGACCAGGAGCCAGCACTGTGCCCTCATGGCCAAGAAGGCCAATGGCATCCTGGGGTGTATCAGAAGGGGGGTGGTTAGTAGGTGGAGAGAGGTTCTCCTCCCCTTCTCCTCTGCCCTGGGGAGACCCCATCTGGAATATGGTGTCCAGTTCTGGGGCCCTCAGTTCCAGAAGGACAGGGAACTGCTGGGGAGAGTCCAGGACAGGGCTACCAAGATGAGGAAGGGAGTGGAGCATCTCCCATAGGAGGAAAGACTGAGGGAGCTGGGTCTCTTGAGCTTGGAGGAGACTGAGGGGTGACCTCATTTATGTTTATGAATATGTAGAGGGTGAGTGCCAGGAGGATGGAGCCAGGCTCTTCTCAGTGATGTCCAAAGATAAGACAAGTGGCAATGGGTGCAAGCTGGAACAGAGGAGGTTCCACTGAAATATGAGGAAAATCTTCTTCAGGGTGAGGGTGAGGGAACCCTGAAGGAGGCTGTCCAGGGAGGTGGTGGAGTCTCCTTCTCTGGAGAGATTCCAAACCTGCCTGGAAGTGTTCCTGTGTGACCTGCTCTGGGTGTTCCTGCTCCAGCAGGGGGATTGGACTAGATAATCTTTCAAGGTCCATTCCAGTCCCTGATTTTCTGTGATTCTGTGTGATTCTATGATAGCCAATTCAGTTTAAATCATTAAATTAAATCAGTTCTTCCCCACAGGGCAATCCTCCACTGCTCCTCTCTGCCATCTGGTACCAGGAGGAGATGCCACTCGTGGGACATCCTAATGCCCTGTGGAGGGTAAGAAGGTGCTTTGACTGTGGCCTTTGGGGTCAGGCCAATCCTCTTGCCTTTCTGAAAAGTAAAGTGGCAAGAGAGCTCTACTTTGCTACTCACATCAATGGGAGCAGTTACAGGAGAAAGCCAGTTTCCTGGAGGAGAGTCCAGCCCTCCTTGTCCCATTAGCAGGAAATAATGGTGCCTTCCTCGCTAATTTCTCTTTTGCTAATTGCTAAAACGGAGTGAGAAGGTGGGAGTAATAGTTTCAGAAACTGCTGGATGCCCATTCTCTTCCATCACTAATACAGATGTCTTTTGGCTCCCTGGACTATGAGATTTCAGCAAGTCAAGTCATCTTTTATCTTTCCTGTCTGTGCGTGCACGTAGGAACAGCGTCTGTAAATCTCTGAAACATGGAGTTACAAGACTATTCCAGCACGGGCAAACTCCCACGAGGATGTGATCAGACCCAGGATTAAGTGCATTTTGGACACAACCACATTAACGTTAGGTAACATGAAATTGCCTGTGAACTATTGATTCATTTGAATGATATTATCCTCCTGCCTTCCTGACAGGTTATCCATTTACCCGCAGCATCCTGTCAACCCGCGCAACGAGGGCAGATGGCTAATGAGGACCCGGGCTTGAGGAGATCCTGGGGGCAAGCAGAGCAGCAGGAGATGTGTTTGAGCCCCTGGAAAATACTACCTGTGTGCTCCCAGCCTGAGCTGGGAGGCAAACTGCACGGGGCACAACATGGGCACAGCTGCCTGACTGCCCCCTTGGCTTGGTTCTATGCAGAAGGGAAAGGAGATGGTGTGTACCAGCACAGCCACAGAGTCCAAGGCTGCAGTCTGAGGTCAGACCGCCCCAACCTCAAGGCAGCTGCAATTAGTGCCTGTATTTGTTACACCTTTTCTCCCCTCAAAACATTTTTAAGCTTCTCTTCCAACCAAAATGGTTCTATGACTCTATTCTGTGAGGCTGCTCAGGCTCTAGCAGGTTTGTTATGCTCTTACTCCTTAAATTGGCTATTACTCGTGAGGGAAGGAGCCTGGCTGGCCTCAATTCACATGGGGGAAACCGAGGCAGAGGCGTGATCTGCCCTGATCACGCAGCAAATCTCAGAGCTGAACCCATGGGTACGGGTCTGCTTGGTCTGGCTGGGAGATAGGGTCAGTCCCAGCTCCCGGCTCAGCTCCCCACACAGTTTCCAGGAGGGATCCCTGCCTACGCCATCCCAATTCCAGCCCCCTGCTGAGGCTGGAGGTCACTGCCAGCACTCGCTGCCTGACAAAGCAGCAGGCAGACCTGGATATGCCTTCCCTGGAGTCAACTATCTGCCCTGGTTCAAATGTTACAAGCTTTTTCCCAGCTCCCATTAAAGCGGTGGCTGGTCACTGTGAGCTTCTGTCTTTTTCTGCAGCCAACATACTCCATATCCGATTTTCCTAGGCAAGCCTCCAGCTGCAGAAGAAAAAACCCAACCCTTTCTGTAGCTGTCATGCTCATAAAGCATCTGTCCCTGTAACACGTGGCCCAGACACGACCCCTTTCCCTGCACTGCTCCCCATCCCTTCTCCCTGCTCCAGCTCCAACCCCTCCACCTGTAAATGTTTTTCCATCAGACGTGCACTCTGCAGACCCGGGTCAGACACAAGTAAATGAGCCATGAGCTGCCTAGGCAATGAGATGGAGATAAAGCATCCTTGGGGGACACACTCTCTGTTTGCAGTGGGATGAGAGAGATTTGGTAAGGTCAGGCTTGCTCTTGCTACGGAGGGCAAGGGGATGAGAGCATCTGGATGCCCCAGCAGCTGCCACTGCAGCTTCCATCCCTGCTTGGTGGGGTGTTTTTTTTCCGTTCCTACATGCTCATTTCACCACGGTTGACATTTCCAAACCCACCTTCTGCAAACACAAACTCATTTCCCATCCAAGGCCTGCACCACACAGCTCATTTCCCGCGCTCACTTCCCCATCCTACCCTTCCGGTGGCAAGCGAGGACCGAGCCTCCCGGCAAGTCAGGAAAAGGGGTGGAAAACCCTGCTCCTGGAGGTGATCTCAGATGGCTCCTACCATCATACATGCACATTGCCCTCTCCAAAGACCAGACTGAGACAGAGACACCCCCTTTGTGGTTGAGAAGCGGGACTCAGACCCATTTTAAGCAGTCCGAGCACAACCATGGCATACATACCTGACCTTGCCTTGGCTGCTAGACAAAGCTGGTGGGGCTAGGGCCTACATGGAACACTTTCATGGCTGCCTGTGCTCTTCTCTCCTCCTGTAGTTACTCTTCCTTATCTGCAGTGCTGGCTGGTGCTTTTGCAGGCTAGAAGATAGCTTCCCAAGGCAATAAGAGCAAGGAGCCATTAGGAGAGTAGAGTAGCTCACACCTGTCAGCAGATTCTGCTTAATGGGGGGCTCCAAGCCCATGGTGTGCCTTGCCCTAGCCACCTTCTCCTTCTCCTTCTCCTTCTCCTTCTCCTCCTCCTCCTCCTCCTCCTGTGCCAATACAGCTTTGTAGCCATATACCTACAGGCAAGATTAGGGTTCTCGTTGAGCCCCGAATCAAAGAGGTGGGTGCAAACCACCTATTGCACTGCCAGCGAGTTTTTCTTTCCTCCCCACTCTTTACACTGGAACCACTGGAATAGCTGACCAGTGCTTTGCCCTCCACCTCAGTCCAGCTCCTTTATGGCAACCAGTGCAACCTGAGGCACAGAGAAAACCATCAAAAATCATGCTGAGGCTAATTTTGGGTAAGACCGATCCCGGGTGCCTGAATTCTTCCCCCCTTTTCTTAGCCTGCTTTTTAAAGCATCCACCAAAAGTCAATACTCTGTTTGATGAGATCTCGGAAAAGGTAGGCCCTGGGGGTCTCCAGCCAAAATTAATGAACTTCTACAGAGGAAAAAAAATCCCTGGGCTTTGCTCAAATCACTGCAAACCCTGCGGCAGCGCCAGGCAATTACAGCGTGGATTTTCTGACTTCTACTACAGGGCTGCAACCACTAAATACGTGCTGTTAAGTAACAACACTTAGCAATTCTATGGCACTCTATATTTTCCAAGTGCAAGGCACACATTAGCTAATTGAATACAAAGGGGTTCCCTGGGAGACAGCACTGGAGGAGTTATTAGAGGATGAAGTCACTCTTGGGTTCCTGTGCTTCATGCAGCACTCGACCTGCCTTCTGGCTTTTTACAGCAGCAGCCAAAACCTCTGGAGTGACCCCCAACATTTAGATCACGGGGAGAACCTGGCTAATAAAAGGCGTGCAGCCAAGCTCTGTAAGTCATGATTTTAAAGCCAGGAGGCTGGGAGTTTTCTGGTGGCACCAGCTGGGGAGTGAGGACAGGGAGATTTACAGGCTGCAGTCCCCATTCCACCAGGAGGACAAACCCACTCCGTTTTCCGATGGCAATCCCCCCCTTCCTGCCCTGCCCCTTTCACTCTGGCTCTGGAACACAAGGCTCCTCCTCACACTGTCACAGGGAACGTGCAACCCTGCCACGGTGGGGACTCCTGCCAGGAAATCATCCTGCCCACAATACAGAGGGGGAAACCGAGGCACAGAGAAAAACCAACCAACCAAAAAAAACCAACCCAAAACCACAAGAAATTCAAAACCTGCCAGCACCATTCAGCCCGGGAGAGGCAGGGGTTAACAACACACCTCACCTCAACACAAAGCATCACAGCCAGGGTTTGTCTTTCATAGAATCATTTTTGGTTGGAAGAGACCCTTGAGATCACTGAGTCCAACCATCAGCCCTACTCTACAAAGTTCTCCCCTACACCAGATCCCTCAACACCACATCTCATCCACTCTGAAACACAGTCAGGGATGGGGACTCCACCACTTCCCGGGGCAGCCCATTCCAGTGACTGGGAAGAATTCTTTCCTAATGCCAACCCTGCTGCAGCTTGAGCTTCAAGTGTGTAACTAATGAAACATCCCCTCAAAACCTGCACCTCAGTGATCTGCCCCCCAGACTAAAGTAGAGCCCACAAACAGCAGCCAGATCACCCCCGGCTACTGGTCCCACCACGACCCATCGCACCCTCCCCTCCCACGTCCGGGGAAAAGGCCAGAGGTTTCTGCATGGAAAAGGCCAGTAGTCAAGGAGGGGATTGATTATTAGTGTCATAACAGGCTGCCTGATGAGCACATGTTTTATAAAGCGTGGAGCTGTGAACCCTGGAGACTCCCCTGCACTGGCCGTGCTCTGGTTTCCCTTCAGCGAGCGGCTGCTGGTAATTGCTCTCCCCGCAGCGGCGAGACGGCCGGTTTGCTATTCAGCCCTCTGCACCAGCTATTGAGCTCCTTCCAGCTTCATCGATTTAGCTGCTGATAGTGTTCCTGCATCCCGTTTGTGTGCGCAGAACCTCACTCCCCCAACTCGATTCTTATCACATTTTTAATAACCTCCATCGCCCGGGAAGCAGGGAGATGGCAACCACTACCTGCACGATGGAAACAAGCACAAAGATAGTCTCCTTCTATTTTGGGTGACCCCGAGACCTTCCCACACACCCTCCCTCGACCTCTCCCCACCCCAAACCCTTGCAAGACACAGGATTTGCTCAATCTGCACTGACAGCAAGATGTCCCCCTCCCTTCTCCCCCCCCTCCCTCCTTCCTTTTTCTTGCTCTCACACACACACACACATGGTATCTTCCTATCTTAATTACTGCAAGGGCTTTATTGGATTTTAGGCTCTGCTGATTAGTAGCCTCCAAAACACCCTCTGATGCTGTCACTGCCCACTGCTGAGCAGGAGAAACCCCCGGTGCTGTGAGCACAGCTGCCTGCACTGACCTCATTCTCCCCAGTCCCAGCCAAGGATCCGGCCCTTGGATGGCAGCGAAGGCTGATTTACACCAGGCTGTGGTTCCAGAATGTGCTGTACTGTTCCTTCCCTCTTTTAACGTGGGACAGGAAGGAGAACGTTGGGCCAAGGCTTCCATTTCTCTATTAAGCCCTCGCCCTGGCAAAACCTTCCATTTCAAGAGTAGTTGGTGCTTAGAAAAGCTGTCACCCTCCAAACACAGGCTTCCAGTTCCCAGCAGCCCGAGAGGGTCTGGCAGCTTCTGTGCAAGAGCCAAACCTTCAGATAGTGCAAAGTCAGGGTGGCTGTAGTGACTTCACCACTGACGTCACTTGGACGCCAGTGTGCATCCTTATTCCCAATGTTAGGGTTAGGCAGAGGAGATGAAGTATCTCAGCTCTTGGTTCTTTGGGCAAATATAACTCTCCCCAGGGAGTCACCCAGGCCATGGGTGGCAGGACCAGTACACTTAGCCCCAAGGTACCGTCCTGGTCCTGTTTACATGGCATGGATCTCGTGCAACCCCTCTGCCCTTACTCCAGTTTTCACAGCTCAGGCATGAACAACACGTTGAGTGCCGAGCAAGACTCACCAACAGAGAGGGAAGCAGAAGGACTACTCTTCCTCCAGGGATGCTAAGACACAGATTCAGCACAAGAAGCTTGATAAGACCTGGAGGCTCCTGTGTGCTGAGGTCCCCTACAGCGCTCTTGCACCGATGGAGATCATTAGCAGCAGCAAGAGTACGAGAAGGAAGAAAAACATGCAAATCAACACAGGAATGCAAAACACAGATTCAACTGAATGACTTTCCCAGGAGACTGGGAGTACCTTGCACCCTTCTCCATAACAGAGGCATGCCAGGGACTGCCACTTGAGCATCCCTACCAGGCTCCTGTGCCACTACATGCTCCTTATGTGACAGGGACATTTGGCCCATGCAATAGTCAGTCCTTCACAATCCATCACCAGTGACCAGTTTCACTCTGGAGACAGTTGGACCTCCTCAGCTTGGTGGAGCAGTGGAGAAAATACCTGCTTTTGCCTCTCAGGGTCCTGTTGCCCTCAGGGCTGAGTCTGTTAATCATTCCTAAGCTCCTCTAATAACACATTTATTTATTTACTCAAGTGGACAATATTATGTTAAGTGCTTTATGGTTTTCTTGAAAGGCTCCCTTTATTTGTAAGGTATTGACAGAGTCAATAAGTTTATAATGGGCCACATGGAAAAAATCAATTTCTCTGGAAGAAAAAAAAAAAAGTCATCACAGCAACAAAGTGTGGCTTTTTGAGTAGGTAAGTGGATGTGGGAGATGTTCCCAAAGCATGGTTAGCCAGGCATTCAGGTAGTTAAAGAGGAACTGTGGTCTCAATCATCTTTGGGACAATTTAGGGGAAGTGTCCATATATAATCCGGTTGCTCTTAGGAAGCTGACGCATCACAAAAGCATCAGAGTGTGCCACATGCTAGTAAGGATGGGTCTTTCAGCTCCTCATGCAGGGAGAGCTACTACATTTTGGAGGCTGTTCTTCAAACGGGATCAATTTAGGAAAATACACTGCCCACTTCCATAGTAAAAGCAATTTACTTCAACTTATCTGCAGGGAGCCTGTGGTTTGAAGTGACAAATCTGCAGAGAGCAAAGGGGTCGGGTGCTAATGTTGGGACCTGAAAAGTACAGCTCTTGGAAAACAAGGGCTAGAAAGTCTGAAAGACAAATAGGGCGAGATGCCACAAGGGCAGAGGAAGAAGAGAGAGGTTTGCCCTCACGGCAGAGGGCCTGGGCCGTATCTGAGAGAATGATTTGCTCAACACCTGGGAATCAAGCACAGGATGGACTCAGAACAACGCATAAAGAGGACCCAAGACAGGCAGCAAAAGGCAGGGAGGCACAGTTATTGCTTTGTCTATATCCTCCTTTTCCTCACGCTAACTAGAAGGAGGAGAAATCGCTTCAGCATCCTTGCAAGAACTTGATTTGGTTGCCCTGCTACCCCGGTGCCGCCGAGAATTTGACCCGTAAATCCAGGGAACGATCGGGGCTCTACAAAAAGGTTTGCATCGACTGCTGGGACTGGAGAAGGCTGGCTGGACTGCAAGGTAGAAGTTTTCCAAGTCTAACAAGTGGGTCTGTGTTCTTCACTTGTTCTAGAGCGCAGGAGAGAGAACCTGGTGCAGCTGGGCTGAACCCCATGGCCTGTGCTGGAGCTCACACCACACAACCAGCCAGAGAAAAAAAGACCACCACGAGAAGGTGATTTCACAAAGCGGGGCTAAAACCCTGAGCTCCACAGTCCCAGCCACAAACTTTCCCTCTGCTTTACTTCACAACATTCCTTCCTTCTCCAAAGGACCCCACCAGAAGGACAAGCTACCGCTGAAATGTGGGGTGCTGCCTGGGGGACTGGGGCGCTACTCTCCCCTCCAGTTCCAACAGGGACAGCTCAGCTTTGAAAACCTCACCCTCTGTGAAGACCAACCAACCTCTTCACAAACCACTAACAAAGAGGAAGAAAGAGGAAACTAAGCAAAAAAACCAAGCCCAACCACAACTGATTTATCCAGTCTCTGGAAATTGAATAGAGCAGCATTTTTATCAGCAACAACACCTCTGCAGAATATTGTTGGGGAACAAAACTGTGTCCAGTGAACAGAGGGTCTGACTCAAGGCACCAGCAAAACTCCTTTACACCTTCCTTCTCAGGGCAATAATTTTAATCACTTCCATTATTTCCATCTAATCTCCTTGATAAATGTTTTTAAATTTCAACCCAGCCTGAGGTCCATACGTTATAGTGAAAAAAAAAACAACAAACCAACCCAAACCACAAAACAAAAAACAGGGAGAGGGGGGAGAAACCCAAACAAACCCAAGCCAAAATCATTAAGGAGCTACACAGAATTAACTGGGCTAAAAGAATTAATTGTAGTGCGGGATTTTGGAGGCCTCCAACAACCCCTCCTGCTCTGTGCTGCGGGTTTCAGGCACTAGGAGGAACAATTTTTCTATGCACAACAGCCTGCCTGCAATGCTCCATGGATGCCCTGCCATTATTAGTATCGCTCCTGCTAGGATTATTACTATTATTATGGAGCCACGCTAGCGAGCCTCACGTGGTGAGAAGCTGTGAGGACACAGGGAATGCTGTGCCCTGCCAGGAAGCGGGGAAGGGGCAAGGAACAGCACCCAGGAGCTCATCTGGGTGTCAGGCCAACCACGGCCACAGGGTCACCCGGCCAGTGTTTGCCTATAATCACGGTGAAACAGCCCTCCCAGAAGGGTAAGCCCCTCGAGATGCCACCACGAAGGTGCTTGAGAGTCTAATTGGGATTTTCTGCAAGGGGACTGAGGGCAGAAGGGTGCTGGGTTGCCACCAGTGCCCTTGTGTGCAGATAACTGGAGGGAAGGGGGGGTGTAGAACACTCAACAGACCTGCTCTGTTGTGCGAGTTTCATTAGGACTCCCGGAAAATTTGTTGAGCTTCTGCTGCTGACAAAAAGGGTCCCTCGAGCTGGCTGAAGGAGGCTGATAATGAATTTGCAGGCAGTAAATTAGCCCGTGGATATTTTTACATCAGGCTGCTCGCCTCAGCCCCGGCTCGGATGGAGATGCATTGAGGGTGGAGGCCTTTGCTCCCGCGACCTCCAGCCAAAGGCTGGCATCTGCCTCCCCGCTGGGGCTCTCTGCAGCCATCGGGCTGGCTACGGAGGAGCCATCATCCCCCAAACCCCTCTCTCCCCGTGGACCAGCACCAGGGGAGGCACAGCAACTGGCCTCCATCTAAGGCTCCGCAGAGAGAGGAGCTGCGACACACAACTGGCTGTCGGCTGGGATGTGCTTATTAAATAAAATTAATGCTAGGAGACAGAAACAGAATTCCCCTCCAGTGCCGCAGGGCAGGTGTTTAATTCAGCATTTTATCCCCTTTTCACTTC
>VZTM01024259.1:172150-242865 GCA_013400555.1 Jacana jacana | reverse complement strand
TTTTTTTTTTTTTTTTTTTTTAATCCTGAAATATTTTTCCATCTCCAAGCAGCTTAATGCTCCACAGACTGTCTATTCCCCTTCTGATGGGTTCTCCCTCCATTTAAAGCCATCTTTTCGCTCCCTCTCCTTGACAGCGGTTCACTATGATTTTATCTCTTCTATTAGGCAGCGATCGCAAAACCTCGGAGGGTTCATTAGGAGCTTGATAATCCCTCCAGATTTATTAGTCTAAATTGCTCACTCCCATCTCTCATCCCCATTTAAATATTACTAATTTCCTTAAACATCTCTTCCATCTGTCCAGGTTTTGCCCGATGTCACCTTTCTTTAATGGTCCCTGCCAAAAACCCAGTTAGTTCCGCTGAGGGCTGGTTGGTTGGGGCTTTTTTTTTTTTGACAAAGTGGGAAAATAGCCTGGGTAAACAGATTAATATCCTGGGAGAGTGAATGGCAACAAAATTCATTTCTTTCTCACCTGCCATAACTGCATTACACCAGACGAATGGGTTTCAAAGACAAATTCCACCTCCTGACCTCGAGCGAACGCTTAATCACACCCATGGCTCAAAACCAGCCTGGTGGTGGTAGAGGCAGGAGGGGGGAGCTTATTTTTTATAGCTATTTCTGTTGCCCCAGCACCACCCAGAAACATGGACCCCGCTGTGCTGGTGACATGCAAACAGAAACCTCTTACTATGGGCACAGTCCTGGTCCATGGGGTGGAAGGCTGCGACCAGGGTGGGCAAGTGGAAGAAGGAACGGTTGTTGGGACCAGAGGGCCACAAGATCACTACTTGCTGCAACTGGGAAAGGACTGGGAAGTGATTTAGCCCTGTGAGCAGGATCTGACGGGGACTGGACGCTGTGTTAAAAGAAGTGACCACCTCAGTGTCCATCACTGGCTGCTCCCATCCAGGTACAACCCTTCCCTTGGCTTTCCTGCCCAGCACCAACCACTTGCACGGGCACAATCAGGAGCAGTGAAGCTTGTCCTTGCTGGACTGATATTGAGCAAGGTTGGGGACCTATGGATCAAGTCCTAAGCAGGAAACAGAATGCTATCAGTTCAGGCAGGAAGGTTGTAGCTTTTTCTTTCTTTCTTTCTTTCTTTCTTTCTTTCTTTCTTTCTTGCATTTTTTATTTTCCCTGCCATCTCCTTTACCTTATCCCTTTTCCATTCTCTGTCCCAATTGCTCTCTTGGCTTTCAACCCCTCCATTTCACTCCTTCCCCCTCCTCCTCCCCACTCCAGCTCTCCTGCCTACACGTTTGGCTCCATCCGTTCCCGTCTGTCTCCCACCCAAACACAAAGCGTGATTCAGCTCTCGGCTTTCCTGGCACACACACACCCTGGCATAAATATTAATAGAAATTAGAGAATATGAGTATCATTTGGGGTGGGAAGGCACCTCCACTTAATCATCTAGCCCATCCTGCCTCACTCAGGTTGCCATCATCCTCACACCAGCATTAGCAGGAGGGTATCTGGTCTCCCCGGCGGTAGCATTTCCACCACGCCACTTGGCAGCCCTGTTCAAGAGACTTGGAGCTGCTGCAAGCAAGAGAAGTTTCTCTGATGTTTATTTTGGGTTTCCCCCTGCTGCTGCCTAAGCCCATTACTCCTTGTTTAGCGCAGTACTTGGGGATTTAACCACACGATCCCCCCATTAATGTTATTAGTAGCTATAAAAGCCAAATCACCAGGGGCCGTGCTGAAGATATACCCTGCTCTGCCTCTCAGCATTTATGGCATCATCCTTCCTTTGTCTCACACAGCCACTCTCAGAGGCACAGCAGAAATGCACAGGGTTGTGGTGCCCTCACCCCAGCACAGCCTGTCCATCTCCCAGCATGGAGAAAGGACTTGGGGGCTGACACCCCCGGTATCACCCTCCTGAGCCCTCGGGCCGGTAGCCACACATCTGCTGGCGCTTCCCAAGGACCCACACATTTCATCGCAATGGCTCTGGCCACAACTCCTACAAATCCAGCCTTTGGCATCTGGCACGGGATCCATCGGTGCCACCTTCCGAAGAGCAGGGCGAGACTTGCCCTGATGGATGCAGGGGACACCCCTCTTTGCCTCCCCGCCTCCTCCGCCGTGACTTCCCCGCTCCCCAAGCACGTGGCCCTTCCCAACGCACCCCCACGGGCCGGGGAGATCAGCTCCCACTAACGTGACTCTACACACACACGGGGAGAAAAGGCGAGGAAAACGTCTTACCAGATTAGTGAAGATATAGGTGTAATAGGCAGACGCCATTCCCAGTTCAGCTGCCTGTGAAGGAGAGGAAAGGGGATTAAACCAGTGCCTGACAATCTTCCATCTCCGCTCTGGCAAGGCAGGGGACTGGGGCCACGATGGCTTTTCTCATCCTTATCGCTCCCCTGCAAGCGCCGCTGCCTTCCTGCAGGCGGGGAGACCTGGGATGCGGCACCACGAGTTGACCCGTGAAATTAAAAGTCTGGGGATTTTTTGGCAGGACCCAGCCTACCTCTGAGCTCTCCTCTGTGCCCACGGAATACCCATGCCAGGAAGGCCTGGCAGGGAGAAACCACCCAACCCTGCACGGGCTGCAGCTCCAGACCCTCAGGATCATACCCCTGGCTCCTTCTACACCAAGGTAAGAGCTGAAATTTGGGGTTTTCAGCATGTGAGCCCATCCTGCGGGTGTACCCACCCTGCAGCAACACCAACAGCCCGAGGCAACCCCAACCCAAGGCCTCCAGAGCCCCTTGGGATGAGGAGTTCCTCGGGCATTACGGTGTGTTTTGGAGGAAAGCGGGGTTTCTCCGCTTTGTAAAGAATTCTGCTATTCTCCCGTCTGACTGCTGGCATCTTTTTGAATGTCAGGAGGGAAAGCAGCAGCTGAGAAAGCTCAGGGCTTGTCCCCTTTCACTGCCAGCACCGTTGAGGCAGAGAACAAGGCAGGCAAAGCTCTTCTGGAGCTGCAGGAAAAGGACAGTCATCCCAGCGGTTGTTTTCCCACACGTATCCATCAGATTTGGGCTCCAGTCCCACAAATTAATTAGCATGAATGAAACCTAATAACTCAGCCTGGTCTCCAGAATTCAGACAGGATTTTGGTGGCCACAGAAATAGAAGAAAAAAAGAGGGTAAAAGTGTACAGAGACACAGAGAGAAAGTCACAGATTCTTCCATGGGATGGCACGTTCTAGAGATCACAGACAAGATCATTGAGGTCCTTTCTCAAAATTCAAAATTCTCCATAAACAAGGAGTTGCTTGTGGGAACAGATGCTCAGGAAAGCGAGGGATTAATCTGCAGATCCTCCTGAAAGCCTATGTTTCACTGCCAAGCACAGCTGCTCTCAAATCACGCTTCCGGACCTTGGCAAAGAGGTTTTCTCGGCACCCCAGACCACACAGAGGAGCTGGAGGTGGGGAGGGAAGGACCAAAGGCAGCGCCTCTTTAACTGGTTTTAGTCCCTTTCCACCTCCCTGCTATTGATCCGTGTCTGCACCAAACAGAAGCCCCCACCATTGCAGCCGGAGCGGACACAGGCGGCGGGGAAAGCTTTGGCTGATGGCAGCTTAGGTCTGGCTGTGCCCAGCCCTTTGGTTGCACATTGTCACCCTGTCCCTCACACAGGTGGCAAAACAGGCACAGCAAAATCATTTGAGCAAAACAGCAGCATGGCTCCAGAGGTGGCTGCCGACCTGCCTTTCAGCCAGCTCCCCAGAGAGCAGCCACATTTGTAAGCCCCCACGCAATAAAACCTGGAGCCCGTTGCCTGCCTTCCCTTTTCCCTTCCTGGGGACAGCGATAATGTCAGCTCTCCCTCTGACCCGCTTTGAAGTCAGTGCCTTTGATTTCAAGGGCAGAAAATCAAAGGGAGCAACAAAGAGCCTCCTGCGAGCATCGCTCCCATCCATTCAACGTGCCCGCCGGCAGGTGGGCGGCAGGACAGGCTGGTAATCGAGGAAGCAACCATGTGTCTCCAGACCATATGGGGAGGGTAAGAGATGAGAAATAGCAATTTCTCTCGTTGTCTGAGGCCAGCAGTGGCCTCCTGAGGCAGGTCTGACACGAGGCACTTGAAAACCAATAGTTCCTTTGCAGCTGACACTAAGTGAGGTGGGAGTGTTGATCTGCATGAGGTCAGGGAAGCTCTGTAGAGGGTCCTGGATGGATTGAATCCATGGGACAATGTTAATGGCATGACCTTCATATGCCAGTGTCAGGTCCTGCACCTGGGCCACACCAACCCCATGGATGGCTACAGGCTTGGGGCAGTGTAGCTGGAGCTGCCTGGCAGAAAAGGACCTGGNGATAGAACAAGAGGGAATGGCTGCAAGCTGCAGCAGGGTAGGGTTAGGCTGGACATTAGGAAAGAATGCGTCCCTGAAAGCGTGGTCAGAGCCTGGAATGGGCTGCCCAGGGAGGTGGTGGAGTCCCCATCCCTGACTGTGTTTCAAAGTAGATTAGATGTGATGTTGAGGGATCTGGTGTAGGGGAGAACTTTGTAGAGTGGGGCTGATGGTTGGACTCGATGATCCCAAAGGTGTTTTCCAACCTAAAGATTCTATGATTCTATAAAGAAAATACTTTCCAACCTCCCAAGGTGCAAGGAGTTGCCAGATCAGAAGCTCATTGTTTATTACCTTCCATTGCTAGAATCCTCCAGCCAGGAGGATTACATTAGGTTTTACCAAGCTGCTGAAAAAAAAATATCGTGGCAATCTCTGACATCTCTATCAGTTGTGGCAGAAGGATGCTGGAGCTGGGAAGGGAGGCTGCAGGTGCCCAAAGAGTGCTGCTGTGTGCCTGTGGGAAGTCACTATAGCAACAGAGGAGGGGGACAGTCCTCAGCAGCCAGGCAGCAACAGGGACCAGGAGAAAAAAACAAAAGAAGGAAAAAAAAAGAAAAAAGACCACAAGCCCACCCCTCTTCCTGCATAGAGGGGACCCAACCCCCCACAAAACCCACCTATTAAAACTGCAAAGTTGCAAGCAGTGACAGAAAAATCTTTGGGGGTGGTGGGTGGGGAATAATCAAACCAGCTCTAATGGTTTCTGCTGGGGATAAATGGGATACAACCAAGGGCTTTGAACGGCTGACTCCCCGATGCCACCCAGGACACCCTGTTTAACGCCTCCACCAACAGCTGAGGGGGGACACACACCCCACCCCTTGGATCCTGCCTCCATCGAGGAAAGCACTTGTTCCTTCCAGGATGTGGGAAACTCTACACAACTTTAGACTCCATCTGGAGCCACTGCTCAATATTGAAGCAGGCTATCAAAACAAACGCTAAAAACTGCAGCAAGAGACCATTTAAAAATAAACATGATTCAGATAAAATCCCCGTTAATAAGACAATAAAAAAGAAAAAAAAACAAAACCAAACCCCAAGGAAGCCAAAAGTTAGAAATACACTTGGAAAGCAAAAGAAAGAAAAGCACCATCGCAGTGACTGAGTAATTTCAGAGGGCTAAGCAGCCCTCCCTGCCTGTTTGACAGGGAACACACCCCTTCTAGACAGCAAACACGGCAGCTCAGGGCTATTAAACCACCACTTCCCACAGTTACAGACCTGGAAAGAGGGAGCAAATCATCTTCCCCCAGCAACGCCCTCAGTAGCATTTCCCCCTCTCAGCAGAGACCATTTCCAGTGCTGCTGCAGGGATGGTTTTTTACACTCTGTTCACACACAACACCTGCATGTACACGCTCCAGGACCCACGTTTACACCCGTGGTAGACACTCACCTTCTGTAAAATGGTGTGAGACATGGAAGCATTGGCGTGTACAATGATGGTGGCGGTTTTGTCGTCGCGGATCTCTTTTAGGAGAGGGGTGGGATCCCGGCTGTCATCCAGCATCCGGACTGAGAGGGTGTCCTTGGAAATGAGGAACTGCCGAAGCAACTTCTCCAGGTTTAAAAGGCCTTCAAATAAAAGGGAAGGAAAAAAATACCAAACCAAACCAAAACCAAACCAAACCACCAGACAGCTTTAAATATTATGCTTAGAATCATAGAATCATATAGGTTGGAAGAGACCCCTGGGATCATCAAGTTCAACCATCAGCCCTACTCTACAAGTTCTCCCCTACACCAGATTCCTCAACACCACATCTAATCTACTCTAAAACACAGTCAGGGATGGGGACTCCACCCCCTCCCTGGGCAGCCCATTCCAGGCTCTGATCACTCTTGCTGGGAAGAATTCTTGCCTCATGTCCAGCCTAACCCTACCCTGCTGCAGCTTGAAGCCATTCCCTCTCCTTCTATCGCTAATTGCCCCTGAGAAGAGACCAGCACCAACCTCTCTCCAATGCCCTTTCAAGCAGCTGTAGAGTGATGAGGTCTCCCCTCAGCCTCCTCTTCCTCAAATTAAACAGTCCCAGCTCCCTCAATCAATCCTCATAAGATTTATTCTCCAGGCCCTTCCCCAGCTCCGTGTCCCTCCTCTGCACTCGCTCCAGCCCCTCCAGATCTCTCTTGTGCTGAGGTGCCCAAAACTGGACACCAGACTCAAGGTGCAGCCTCACCAGTGCTGAGTCCAGGGGGACAATCACCTCCATACCTCTGCTGGTCACACTGTTTCTTATACAAGCCAGGATGCCCTTGGCCTTCTTGGTCACCTGGGCACACTGCTGGCTCATGTTCAGCCACTTGTCACCCTGAACCCCCAGGTCCTTTTCTGCCAGGCAGCTCCAGCCACACTTCCCCAAGCCTGTAGCTATGCTTATTCAAAAAGCCATTCTCCTGTGTCCCATAGTTGTCCCCCAGTAGGAATGAGTCCTGCAGTTCTGTGTCAGAGCTACAAAGGATCTGGGGTTGCAGTGCTTGGACATGGGAAAGGGAGCTACTACAGCCCTTCTCCAGACAAAACATGTCCCCCCAAAGGGCTCTTGGGAAGAGACAAAATTGCTGATATAAATTTGCTCAGCACCCCAGAGTCCAGACAAGTTCTCCGTTATCTTCCTGCATGTGGGATAGTTCTGGTTGTTGCTGGAGGTTGATTCCTCCTCCTAAACCTTTGCATTACTAGTTCCCAAACTATGTGCCCAGAAAGAAACACCTTGGACATCTTGGAACACCCTGATGGGGAGCTGTTGTCTTCCAAAGGCATGTGTCACCCCCGGGGATGGAAAGCTCTGCTGAGTCTCTGACAAAGCAGAGATCATTGCAAAAATGCATCAGGTCTACACTGTGAAAAAGAATTATGAGTATGGTCCTAGCACAGCCCAGAATTACTTGTGGACTGGGAATCCCCTAAAGCAACACAGAAAGCAATAGCAAAACCAAGCAACCAGCATATTTGGTGCTTTATGGAGAAATTAGAGGAAAATACAATAATATTTGCAGCCCAGTGGGGTTCCATCACTGGGCAAGATCTCTGGAGACCCACCTTCCACCTCCACTTCAAAGCTCTCCTTCTTCTTTCTGCCTTTTCATTTGCATTCCTGCCTTCCCTGTGCCCTAGTGAACCCCTCACACTCACACACACACCCCAAAAGTGCCCTGGCACAGCGCAGCCCTCCGCCTCCTCAGGTTGCCACATCAAAGAGCCAGGACTCTGGCTACCTCAGCCCTCCCCACGTGGTCCATCGGGCCGGGCTCTCCCTTCAGTCTGGAGCCAAAGAAAAGAAGCAGTAATTAGTCAGCACCCACACGGATGAGTCCCGACTTCCCTGGACTTGTGCCCTATTGCCTTTGGCACTTCTGACTGAAGATTCTTCCTGTGGCTAGGTCGTTGCAAGGGCTCCTTCCAACACAGCCTCCTCGGTGTCTAATAAGACCTCAAAGCTCCTGCCACAGCTTTACTTGGTCAAGAAAGCATATTTGATAGAGCCTTTCTCTTCTATCCAGCTGCTGCGTGCCACCAGGAAATAACCTCCTGTCAAGTCTGATTGACCAGAGAGACCACTAGATGCAATCATTAGCAAGGCTGAGGCAGCCAGCATGGCTGCAACACCCCATTCCTACAGAAGGACAACCCAAGAAGAAGGGCGAAAGTTGAACTGAAGGAGACTGAGAAGAGCACAACTGTCAGCAGAATCACGTCCCAGCTGGTGGAGGGGCAAAAGCCCTCCCTCAAGTCAGAGCCTTACTCTTAACTCAACTGTACTTTTGACTGCAGGAAACTGCTCCTTCACCAGAAGGTCAGGGGCCGAGGAAGCCATACAATGCGATGTGATTAGCCTTTGAGAGTACTGCTTTCAAGGACTCCCAGCGCTTCACAAAGGGAACAAAGCTGTGCATTAAAAGGGGCACATCCAAGCCGAGGAGCCCCTCCTTCACAGTGAGGGTTTTTCAAGCAATCTAAGTTTGCACCAAGCTCTTTACAAAGCATTGGTGCCTCTTCCCTTTTCTCTGAGGACAGGTAGGAGCTCAGCAAGGGGCTACAACGACAGCCGTGGGCAGGACTCCTCTGGATCACATCAGCTTTTGCTTTCTCAGTGGCCACTGAACTCACTCTGTGTACAGGACACTGGGACTAGACCTCACCTGAACACTTTGTGTGTGCCAGCACACGTGAGCAGTGGCTTTTTACCCAAGCTCTCCACTCGACTGTGAGATTTCTTGTGAGGTTTATTTTCGCCTTATCCCACCTCTGCAAGGGGCCAGACGGGCTGCTGCAAGTGCACAGTCCTGGGAATACCAGGTTTCAACTGTCAGCTCATCCCAGGAGAACCTGAGGGAGGTTTTAAGAGCACTTTACTAACTTTACAAAAGTCTTGCATTAAAAAAGGCAAGACATGGGAACCTACCCTTTTTTTCCACGGTGGAAACTTCCTGGTGTTTAACTCAGTGCTGTGTAAGAAGAGGACGTTTTGGGGGGTGGGGGGACAGCACTAGCTGCAGCTCCCCAAGCCCTGGCTATCAAACTTGCACCCAATTTAAGTGGGCTATGAGGGCTGAGCACACCTGGACACCCACGCCGGGAGCCACCATTGCTGGGTGCTACAGCCCATGGACCGAAACGGCCAAGGGCTATCGCTGAGCTGGAGCTACTTCTGCCCCTTGGAGAGCATCCCCAGAGTGAAGCAGGGGCTGGCAGTGGGGAGGGTTTGCACTGCAGATGGTACAGGGCACCACCAGAGATGGCAGCCCCACAGTGCTTGGCTTTGGACGTCCAGACCTGGAGGGAAAGGGAAATCTGCACTGCTCCTCATGCCCTGTGCTGGTGGGAGAAGTCCAGATTCACACCACAACGTGTGGCTTTCAAGGGGACAGAAATCCACTCTAAAGGCATGGGCACCTGGAGGGAAATCTTCCACTGTCCCCTTTGGAAACACATCTTTCTCTTTCATTTCCTGCAGAAACAAAATGAGATCCTGCTCCTTCACGCCAAAGGTTGCAAGTCTTAGATGTAAGTTCATCTCACAAACCAGAGGACATCCCTCTGCCAACTGCTGTGAGCTTGTGATGCGCAGCAGACCCTCAGCTTCCTCTTCATCCTTTTCTATGCTGACAGCATCTGCGCCTCTGCTGTCACCTTCTCCTCCAGCCCATGCCTCAGGGAGCCACCTTGGCCTCCTCAGTGAGGAAGGCAGAGCCCAGCTGCTAACTTGCTAAAGCACATCAGGCACAGAGAGGAGGATGTGGGACCAGGGAAGAAAGGGAGCATTTCATCTCCTCCTCTGACTGGAGGAAATTACCATTTCCAGCATATCAGATCCCACCTGTAGCCTCGTCGGGCCTCCTGCTTGCAGCTCCTCTTGTCGTCTGGAGGGAAGTCTCTGTTATCTGATGAGACTCCCCTTTGTTTGATGACGAGAGGATGTGAGATGCTGGCGCTGCCACTGACAGACTGGCAACTTCAGAAGGCTGCTCGGCAGGCCGAACACGAACAAGGGCTGGTAGACACCTCCAGGCAACTTTGAAGTACTAAAGCGAGGACTACCATGTGCAGAGCCTGCATCAGGCATGTGTTGTTTGAACAGTCCTACAGGGACCATAGGTACCCACAGAGGGAGGTCAGTGGGGCGAGCAGGCCGGTGGGAAGCCCTAGACTCGCTTATTTCATGTTTTCCTTCTCTTCTGCAAACATTTGGAGTTGGCAGGAGCAGCCATCCCCAGCTCTCTGCAGATGTGGCTTCCCCTCCAGACCACCTAGGACGTTTACAGCCCGCTGCTGGGGAACGGCCCTGAGGGGCAGGAAAGGCTCACAGAGAAACTGAGTCACGTAATCTTACTCTACCCACCTTAGGCTGCCCTAAATCCATGGACTTTGAGGGTCATTTTCTGCTTCTGCCAGAAGAAATGACCATCAGCCCCCAGAGGATGAGACTCCTTACAGTGTCAGTGTGAACGTGACAGGATAGGACCCAGGAGTGCCATCCTGCAGCCTTGTACTTAAATCAGAACAGCTATGACTTTCCCTCCTGGGAGCTAAATAATAACATCCCTCAAAACAGCACTGCCTTACTGATGAGCAGACAGCTCGTATGCTCCCCTTATTTGCCTCCAGGGAACCTTCCAAAAGCCCCAAGTGCCTCAAGTTAGTTGTTTAAGGACCACGCTTAGGAGCATGGCTTGTCCTAAGGGAAAATGAGGGCTTGTGCTCCTACACCAGGCTGGATTACCTCTTTCTGCCTTTGTTATAGTCAGAGCATGCTGTGCTTCAAGGCTAGCTCAGGTCCTCACTGAGTACAAAGAGCAGGATGCAGGAAAGGCACCCATCCCACTATTTCCCTGGGCCTGGGAAGGACTCAGGTTGTGCAGCACATCCTGGGTTATCTGGGAACACCAGAGTACAACCAACTGGACTGCCTCAATTAAAAGGGTGTGCTTCCAGCGGCACCTATTTGGTTCCTGAGGTTTTGATCCAGGTAAACGAAGCCTATATTCATGCCAGGCTGCATCCCATGGGAGGCACCTGTGTGCTTTTGGCATGTCACTGTGGAGCAGGGCAGGCGTGTTCCTGGCATGTGTGTGTGTGTGTGAGCTCCGTGCCTGGCCAGAGCTGGGAGCACTGCTGCACAGTAGGTGAGAAAACCTAATTCTCTTTTCTTCCTATTTTTTGGGGTTTTTTTTTCATTTTTGCTTAAAGTGAAGAAGACAATCCCAGCTCTAGAAGTAACACAGGAGACTGTCTGCATGATTTTTGTTGTGTGATTTTGGGTCAGGTTCTCCCCCTGGGGTAGATCTGAGCGTGCCTACCGAAGGCAAGGGTCTGACTCACATCAGCCAAGGACCTTGTCTCCTCGGGGTACAGACAGCAAAAAGAAAAGGCACTATTATTCCTTCTGTCCCCATGTACCAGCCTGCCCCAACACTGTTGTACTCACACAGCTGGTGGTGTGAAGCTTGCCTAGGGCTAGCTGGAAAAGCTGCTGCCTTGCCTTTCTACCTGGTCACACGGTCAGAATCTCTTGCCAGTATCCCCAACGCTCTCACTGGATCCATCTGCCTTATCAAAGCCCCTCTCCTAAGCTTGTTTGTATGGAAAACTCTGGATATGGGATAATAAAAGCAAAATAGATGTGGCTACTACCCAGCAGCTACCTGCCCTCACCTTGGAAAGCACAGGACAGGCTTTACTCTCTTCTCCACCCGCTACGATGCAGAGCCTGCTCCTGCCCCATTAGAGCAGGGTTATGCAGAGATGGATATGGTCTCGCTGAGGTGAATGCTCCAGCGTCCAGATGCACAATTACCAACAGATGTATGGCTGCAGAGCCCAGGAGGGTGTGCAGTGTATTGACTATTAATCAAGCATCGCTTTTAGGCCACAAACTGCACGTGGGTTTGGGAAAGACATATTTCAAAAAGCTTTACTTGCCTAAAATAATCTCCAGAAACAAGGCTAAATCTCTTTTTTTTTTTTTTTCTCCCCACTTCAAAAAACCCATCTGTGCAAGCAAAACCCTTTTCAGATTGTCAAACAGAAGGCAGGCAAGTCTCCCCCATCGCCTTTCCTCATCTCACAAACACCACAAACACCTCCACGGGGCACCAGGGTGGAAAAAACCTGCTCCGCAAGGTCTCTGCTGTTTCGGGCTGCTGTGCCCGAGTGCCCACCCTGCTGCCACCAGAAGAGACCCTGCCACCCCAAACCAGGCAAGAGGAACGCCCTGAGATGCTACAGCCGGGCGGCTCTCACAGGTTGCCTGTGTGGGACCTTCTCCAACAAGCACCAAACACGCAGAAGGAGCTCGAGCAGACGGCGCCGGGAGCGGAGGGGCTGCTGAAGCCAGCCTGGCAGTGACTTACATTCAGCTTTGGCACAGATGAGGCAGGCAGTGGTGCAGTTGAAGAAGTTGAGGATCCCTGCCACGGCCACGCTGATGTCGGTGTTGCTGGGGTGGAGGTTGAGGGTGGTGAACCGCTGGAGCTGCAGCTTCAGGAACTCCTCTGGCGCCACTTTGAAGTGAGGGACCTCAGTGGGGAGAGGGAGGGGGAAAGAAAACTTAATTAAAGGGGAAGAAGAAATGAAAACAAGTAAATGTACCGTAAAGGACCTTTGGTGTGAAACACACAGCGGGCAGGGAGAGAAATACCCCAATAAAACTGAAGAAACACCACCAGAGTGAGGGGAGGAGGGTGGGCTTTGTGCAACAGCAGAGGGAGATGATTATCGCAGCAGCGAGAAGCCACGGGAAGGAGTGGATCAGGAAAAGTCTTGCTGAGCCACTCAGAGAAAGGCAACAGGGGCTGTGATTACAGCACAGGAAACCATTCCGGATGAGTGCAACCTAATTAGCTGGGGCACTAATTGTAGCCAGGGCCCACACTTCAGCACGGGCTTGCTGCCTGGGTAAATTCAGAAGCTGCTTTGCAGGCAAGGCAGGGAATTGTGCTAGACACACACACACACACACACCCCTCCCAGACCTTTGCCGTGTGCTGGATGGATGAAGTGCTGCAAATCCACCTCTGCCTGCAGTACCGCCGTGTCGTCAGGTAATTAGGAGAGATGAAGGGAGGAACAAGATGACCCGGCGCTGGTGAGGCTCAGGGGAGATAGAGGAACAGATGCCACCACCAGAAGCTTGGGGCTTCTTTGATCAACAGAGGGGTAACAGGTAGCCATACGGCGGGCGAGCTCCAACGGGGACCGTCACCACGAGTGCTAATAACGCTGCGCTTGTCATTAATGGAGAGGAGCAGGGGGAGGGAGTAGGATGCTGTTTCCCAGGGAATTTGGGGAAGGAGGAGCAGGGAAGCTGCATGGGATGAGGGGAGGGACAGCCCGAGGGCTCCCTGCAAGGCAGAAGAGGGGACGGGTGGGCAGACAGACCAAGCTGAGATACCGGGATTTTCGGCCAAAGAAGGAGAAGGAATATTGTTTTCCTTTTGCTGAGTGTATTATTTGGAAGAAATAGGAGAGAGAGAAAGGGAAACATCTGCTCTGGCTTCATTAGAGGAGTGTCAAGTCCTCTTTTCCTCCATTATTAGTCCTTCCGGAAGCTATCATCCTACGCCTCCCATTTCTCCCCTCTTGGGAAAGGCTTTTAGTAGCTTGTGACGGCTGCTTTATTGACAGCCTAAGCTGCTGGGTTAGCAATAGGAAAGTTAAAGAGTAATAAGCTGCTCTCTGCCTTGATTTCACTCCGCAGCCCTCACCGCGGGCTCCGTTAACAGGGAGAGAAGCAGACTGCAAGCAAAAGGCTTGCATTCCTTTAACCAGAGCAGACAAGGCAGCTCCAGTACAAGCCTGCTGATCACTCTGGGGAGCTAGATGGAGGCTGAGACCTGCAGCAATGACTGCTGACAGAGAAGAAAGAGATGGAGACAGAGGTGGAGGCAGCCGCCACCACAGCAGCTCCCGCCATCATGGCCCTGGCTCAGACCTCCCCTTCACTCCTGGAGCCCTGCTCTCCTTTCCAAGAGCTCTGCCCCAGTGCAACACCCCTTTCTGGACAGGGGGGAAAGAAATCTTTGGGCTGAAGGCACTAGAGGGGTAACGCAGGAGACATGGGTTCATTCTCAGCAGATTCCCAGTGGACGCAGGAGCTCACCAAGCTCCTGCTCCAGCCGGCTCCACCATCTGGGGCCTAGCTGGTAAAATGGGGAGACTTTTTCCTTCACCTGATGGAGGGCTGTAAGTACAATGGCTGGGCTGCTGGGTCACATTTAACACAGTGGCACCACCTGATGCTAACGTGATATACATCAGGGGGAGTTGCTGCGGGTTTACATCACTGGGAGGGCAGCCGAGATCAAGCTTGAGAATCCAACACCTTAGAAGCACACCAGCACCCACCTTTCATTTCTGAAAAACCAACAAACCAAAGAGACTCAGATCAACGACTCTGAATATGAAAGTCAAGGGAAAAACACTCACAATCTGTTACTGCAGAGCTGTCTTTGCCTGCGATGGAGCACATCTCTGGGACATTTAACTGGAGAAAGCACTACAAAATACTCCCAAGAGACCCATCCTGCTGTAGCCCAGAGCACTAGGTCTGAAAGATTTTTTCCATCTCTTCAACACTTCTGATTCCTGGGTAACAAAGAACTGCAGTCATTTGTGAGTGCAAGTTATTGACAGTGCTCAGTTCCAGGCACTCCCCTCCCGTGGAGGCTGGGCTCCAGAGAGGGACCACTAAATGGCTGAGAGATGTTATCTGGCTTGAAAGGGATGAACTAGGAGCAGAGAACTCAATTTCTTTTCCCGAGAGCAGAGCCAGATCAGTGTAAGGTGGTTCAAGGCTTATAAAATATTAAATCAGGCACACAGTCCGGACACAGATAAAAAGGGTTTGCATTGATGGAACAGCAGTAAACAGAAAGGGGCACAGCTTTCCAAGAATGTGCAGAAAGTCATGTCACAGGAGCTTTGGCCGGGGTGGGCATCCACCAGGGCAAGCTGAGGTTTTGGCACCCCCGTCAGTGGGGACACTGTGTTACATGTGAAGGAAGAATGAAGTAAAAGGTGCTAGAGATGGAAACAGAGACAAGGTAGGCAGAAAAGAGAGAGGAAATGGGAAGGGAAGAAGCTGCAAGAATACATGGGTTAGGAGAAGGGGCGATAAACCAGGTTTTCAACTCCAGTGATTAGAAGGCAAGACAGATGGCAGGAGGGCCATCTGGTAAGATGTGGCCATCAGCACATCATAAAATGGCCAGAGCAAGTCATCTTTGCCAAGAATATCCTGGAGTACCATAGGCAGGTACCTCACTGCCCCGTCTAATGGAGGTGACATCCCTGCTCTGCCTTGCTGCTGGGACACAAGGACAGAATGCATGAGGAGGCACGTGGACACCGGCTGGAGAAGGTCTGGGGAGCTGGGCAGAAAGGAGAGGCGTGTGTACACAGAAATGGCAGAGAAACAGAGTACCCGGCTTCAACAAGAACTGCAAGAGGCAGCCCCAGGAGAGGAAGAAGGATGTGTAAGGCAGAGCTAGAGGCTGCAGCGAGCTGTGCAGCTGTAGCTGGGACTTGGCACAGATGTGACAGTCTCAAATGAAACCTTTCAAGTCTGCAGGCAAGCCCTTCTGCATGGGATCTGCACAGGAGGCATTGCTGCTCGGTACAGTGGTAAATTAAAAACCTAATCCACGCTTACTAAAATCACCAGCAAAATGCAGTATTCCCAGGAAGCCCGGGGACCAGACAGCAGCCAGCAGGGACCTCTGCCCACCCACAGCATTTTCAGTTTGAAGGGCAATATGCAGAATGTGCAGAACAGGTCAGGATGCCTGCAGAGCCCCTTACAGTGGGTGATTCAGCTCTCCCCCCCATCCCTGCTGTGAAACACCAGGAGGAAGGAGCCAAGGCATCAACCCTGGCCGGCCCAGTGCCAGCCCCTGGGCACCAGGGCACTGGGGCCAAGTCACTCGGCACAAGGACATAGACTTACTACTCCAGCATGGAATGCTTCCACTTACCTCCTTCTCCCCACAGATATTGCTGATAATAGAGCTCGAGGCTGGGCTTGAGGAAGGTCCCAGGACGCCTACCACCCCTTTGGGGAGAATCTGACACACTGTGGACACCAGAGAGAGGAAACACGCGTTAGACTTTGTCCTCAGCTTCCAGCTGACAGCCATACTTACAGTACCTACTGCACCTTAGTACGGACACAACATCATCTCCTTCACACAACACACTCCCTGACATTTATCTTCCCCCACCCCCAAATCCCTCTGTTCCCTCTGAAGCACTGTCACCCTGCCTGTGGCACCCTCCTCTCCGCCTTTCCCAAGCCCTGAGAGAGCACTCTCATCTCTGATGCAGAACTGGGGGTTTTCTCTCTTATAACACCCCTTTTTGGCTCCATCTGCTGTGCTCCAAGAAAAACATTACCCAGAGTTTATGGAAGAGGCTAAACACAGCAGTGACCCAGCTTCAAAGCATCATCTAGCAGCAAACAAACTTTTATGAATTTCTTCCCTCATCCTTGGTAGAGCTCAGTGGCAGCAATAAGGATCCTATTACTGTTTTTCATTTGTGGTTGTTTTTTTTTCTCCCCAGCAGTAGTTAATCTTCTGGCTCCATGCCACCAAGGTTAGCAGAACAATAAAAAGCCCCCCCGACGAAATGAAGAAGTTAAATCTCTTCCCTCGAGCTTCCCTGGGTTAAACTGCAACCTTTTGTCCTTTTAATTCACAGCACAAATTTAGCCAAATGGCACTCTGAGGACTAGCCCAGCTGGTGTCACCTCCCTGCTGCCACCTCAATCAACCGCTCAGAAACACTCCACTTGAGCAGGCAAAGTCTCGCCAACAGCAGAGCCCCTCATGCCTGAAACCCCTGGCTCCAAAAGGCTCCTCTGAACAAGTGCTGCCCAAAGCTTATCCTAAATACCAGTCCTGTGCTCATCTCCTTTCTCCCCAGACAGACAAAGCCACGTTTGCTCAACTGGCATCCAGTGACTGGTTTCTGAGGAAAGAAGATACATCTCAGGGGAGGGAAGGAGGCCCCCCAACCACTTATGAGTTCTGGCTAGAGAGCAAGATCCCAAAGTTTTCATATGTAAAAACTAAACCACCCTAGAGCCAAGCTGAGATTGTAAAGATAGTGCCTCTTCGGTATCAAATGGCCGGGTCTGAGAGCGCCATCCCCACTGCAGGTCCCTGCTTTACACGTCAGACAAGCTTTTGTGCTGGTTGTAAAAAGTTAGCTAGATGCAGCAGCTGGAAAAAAATAAAAAGAAACTAAAAAAAACATGAAAAATTCAAACCAGAATATTTTGGGGGTTTTTTTTGTAGTGAAGGGAATTCATCATCAAAACTGTTGTACTACAGATCACAGAGGGCCTTCCACTAACTTGAAGTCTTTAAATCAAGACTGGACGTGACATTAGCGATAGAACAAGAGGGAATGGCTTCAAGCTGCAGCAGGGTAGGGTTAGGCTGGTCATGAGGAAAGAATTCTTCCCAGCAAGAGTGGTCAGAGCCTGGAATGGGCTGCCCAGGGAGGGGGTGGAGTCCCCATCCCTGACTGTGTTTCAGAGTAGATTGGATGTGGTGTTGAGGGATCTGGTGTAGGAGAGAACTTTGTAGAGTAGGGCTGATGGTTGGACTCGGTGATCCCAAGGGTCTCTTCCAACCAGAATGATTCTATGAGAGCCCATACTGCGCTTGGGCTTTTTTTAGAACAGCGAGCTATGTCTCTGTGGCCTTAGACTTCCTAAATCTCCATAGCCTCATGACTGGAATACAAGGCTGAAAGCTGAGGACTTAGTTTGTCGCTTCAGAGACCTGTTTTCCCTTCTCTCCAAGTGCTATTTGAAGAGGAAACTCTTCATACAACTAATTCCCTACACATACTGATCGCCCTGACTTCTTACAAAAAGCGCCGATGATGTGCAAACATCTCCTCTTGGGTTTTCCTTCCTTCCATGCTCTCTCATCCTCCACCATCACAACCTGCTACAGAACGAGCGATATTCTTCTGCAGCAGCTTCAAAGGACTCCAGCACTTGCCTTTCCTCTGTGCTTAAAAATTTACAGGCTCTTACACCTCTTCAGAAGATCCTTTTAAATAAGAGCACCAGCAATTTGAAAACCCCGCATGCTGTCTCTGTGGCCCTCATCCGCCCTTTCGAGCTGCACCAGAGCCTTCAGGAAACCCCTAACCCTGTACCAAGGTTGAAGGAGCTACTCCAAGTCCTTGGAGTCATCAGGGCAAAAGTCCAGGGGGGGGGGGAATTTTTGTTGTGCACACAAGGGAAAGTTTGGTGAGGACTCTTCTTCTCATCTTGGGTACGGAGAACAAAAAGTGGGTTAAGTCGTCATAGCAACAGAGATGCAACAACTGTCAGAAGAAAGAGGCCTGGCTTATCGCGCCACGGGTGAAACATCCAGTAAAATTAAGGAAAATGAATGGAAACAAAGTGGAGGTGCCTGAGGCAAAGGTTTCGACTGGCATTTGGAAAGCTGCTTCTCTTGTAATCCAAGCACATTTCCTCTTGCAGAATATTACCTGATGCTGTTAGTCTCCACAGGGAGAAAAGGCCCAATTTTTGCTAGCATGGTGGCCACTGAGGATTCAGACAAGCACCCCCAGGGATGTAGAAATGTCAGACCTGTACCAAAAATTCATCCCGAACAACTCCACAAACTACACAACTACGAAGGGATGATTGCTGCCTTTCTACTCGTATATGGGACCTCTCTGCCTCTGCTGCTGGTGTGGCTCAGATGTCCTGTCTGCAGAATTACAGGCTTTGCCCAGAAGGAGGGAGGAGGTTGCCTCACAGTCGCCTGTCCCCCTACCAGCACTGGAGTGAGGAGGTGGCCCTCGTGCCAGCTCAGGTGTGCATCCAATGCACAACATGAAACAGCGGCCCCTCCTTTCACAGAGTCTCAGGGATTGGAAATGGACCTTGAAAGATCATCCAGTCCAATCCCCCTGCCGGAGCAGGAACACCTAGAGCAGGTCACACAGGAATGCCTCCAGGAGGGTTTGGAATCTCTCCAGAGAAGGAGACTCCACAACCTCCCTGGGCAGCCCCTGCCAGGGTTCCCTCACCCTCACCATAAAGAAGTTTTTCCTCCTATTGAACTGGAACCTCCTCTGTTCCAGCTTGCACCCATTGACCACGACTCTCTGGTTTCTATCCTTCAGCCCTTTCACAATCCACCTCGCTACCTTATGGTCCATGCCACACTTCCTCAGTTCAGCTCCATACTAGCCTGTCCTGCCTCCTAAGTGAGAAAGGGCTGCGCTGAGTAGCTTCCACAAGTACACTTGGGATTTAAGTACGGGTCTGGATGCCCAGGAAACATGAAGATATACTTTAAAAGCAGATAGAAGAAGCGGCACAACAAGTAAGTAGCCCTGGCATTACATTTGTACCTACATCCACTTAGCCATGGTCACCTCCTGGGCACCTTGGCAAGCATCTCCATGAGCTCTCTCCATTCAAAGCATGCTCAGAGCTCTCTGGTGAGAGCATCCACCCACGGCTCAGAACACAGCACCTCTTTCACCGCACGCAGACACCCGATCCCAGGCTTTCAAATGGCAGGCCAAGAAGATCCCTGCCTCTAATTGAAAATAAACGAGCAGGGAAGGTGTGCAATTACCTCAACAATTCCGTGATTGCAGAAACATATCAGAGGATCTTGAATGACAGGGACTGGTCGGGACGAGATTCTCATACAGAAAACACCCGAGTGCTTAAAGCAGGGGCTGTTACAGAGGCTCCAAGGCAGCCGATGGCAGCCAGGAGACACATCGGGCACTTTGAAATGGTGGTGTGAATAAATAAAAATTAAAAATCCTCCAGTTGCTTGCTCAGCCTGACTGCTGACTTGCCCTGAGATGTTTGGATTAGCAATAGAAAGACGCTTAAAAGGCTGACGAGACGATAGGGGACAAGGTGACAGGTAGAAAACCTGTCCCTTCCCCAGACATCAAAAGGAATAAGGTGTTTTAGATAAAGTCGTGATTAAACAAGTCATTTTGGATCTCTATAAAAGGAGTTTAAACATCAAACACAAAGAGAGAACAGGCTTTCCTTATAATAGAAAAAAAAAAAAAAAAAGAGAAGAAAAAGCTCTATCCATAACCTTTCACTGCAAACTCATTTCAAAACCTGGGACGTTACCCACGTTGCATACAGGAGTAGTCAGAGTTTGTCTTCGTTCATATGTAAAGCTGAAACTGTGAACCATGAACAAATGGGATTAAGGCTGACTCTTATTTATCTGCTCCAGCAATTCTGATTTTGTGACTCCCTAATAGTAGGATACCTGAGTCAGTCAGGAGGAAAAATACAAAGACCCAAAAGCTCAACAACTAAAAGAAAAACTCTCAAAAAGACTTTCTTCTCTTGAAGCACTAATTGCACACGGAATCTCACGGATGGGGTGTAATCCCAGCGCTCCAAGCACGCTGGCAGTGGTGTTTCTGGGTGATTCAAAAGGCGTGAAATCCAAGAACAGCATTAAACAGATGTACAACAGCTTTGCAGTCAGAGGTTAAAACATCTAAACCGCTTTTATTAATATTAGCTGTGATAACAAACACCAGTGCCACATTAAAGCTGAGGAGCCAGGCATATAAAAGCCATGAAAGCCTTGAAATTTGAGTTAAAGGATCTGATTCTCCTCTGCTACCCCTATAAATGAAGAATGGCTTCAGCGATGTTAATAGCGGAGCCATGCAGAATCCAGATTTTTCCTTTTATAAGAAATGCTCCAAGAGATTTTTCCCTCTGAAGAAAAAGCAAATAACACATTGCAATATTACGTGAATATTCACTAAGCCAAAATCAAATCTGTTTGCTCCGGTTTCTGCTTTTTTACATTCCATAAGTCAAAGTAAAGAAAACAAAGAGAATCACCCCGAGGTAAAAATATGAAATGGAAGATTGCCTCTTCCTCACTTATCCCATTTCCATGTTCTCCCCAAACACTACGCTTGCTGAAATCAACAATTTCTTGCATAATGCTTCATTCTCAGCAAATTAGTATTCTTCTGCTTGAAAAACCTGTCACTGGAATCATTCCCAAGCAGCGTTGCAGGGGTGCAAGTGAGAAAGAAAACCCGCTCACCATCTCCTCCGCGGCTCCGGGGTCACTTGGCAATCCAGCCTGTTTCCCAAGCAAAGTTACAACAGCCCAACCTCTGCTATCTGCACAAGATTTAGGAGGAAGGGGGAAAGAATGGAACTAAAAACGCTACTGGTTCTCTCAAAGACACCGAAGGCTCAAGCAAGCCATTTTCTCATCTCCTAGGAGGCTGGATGGGAGATTTGGGATACTTTGGGCACAAACTGGGAATGTGCTTCGGAAACAATGGTAGCCCCCATCCCTTCAGTGTGACCTGCCCAGTGATACTGGATCTCATGGAATCACAGCATTGTCAGAGTTGGAAGGGACCTCTAGAGATCCCCCCAGTCCAGCTCCCCTGCTAAAGCAGGGCTGCCCAGAGCACATCACTCAGGGCTGCATCCAGGCAGGGCTTGAAGGTCTCCCCAGAAGGGGAGACCCCTCCCTGGGCAGCCACTGCCAGGGCTCTGCCACCCTCACCCTAAAGAAGTTTTTCCCCTGTTCCAGCTTGTGCTGGTTGCCCCTCATCCTGACACTGGGAACCATGGAAAAGAGCCCCCTCCATCCTCCTTCAACCCACCCTTCAGATCCTTATGAGCATGAAGAAGGTCTCCCCTCAGCCTTCCCTTCTCCAGGCTAAAGAGTCCCAGCTCTCTCAGCCTTTCCTCCTCAGGGAGATCTCCAATCCCTCCTTTATCTCTGTTGCCCTACGCTGGGCTCTCTCCAGTAGTTTCCTGTCTCTCTTGAGCTGGGGAGCCCAGAACTGGATGCAGTATTCCAGCTGTGGCCTCCCCAGTGCAGAGTGGAGGGGGAGAATGACCTCCCTCCACCTACTGGATCTGCCCTGCTGCTGTGTCAAATGAGGGTGACACAGGATGCACACAACCCATAACAGCTGGGAAAGACCAACAAAAAAAGACACGAGGAGTCCAAAAAGGCAGGGGACTGCAGTTTTAAACACTCCCTGCGATGCTGGATGTGATGATCATCATCCAGACGGCCTCATGGGTGAACAGGCTCTATAAATAGACATACAGGTAACTTGCTGAAATGCACTTTATTAACTGAATGTGCCTCTATAAATAATGGAAATGTTAATTCAGGAAATGAAGGATCTATCTGCTGATCTCACTGGCTTCTTGAGTCCATTCTGCCAGTTACCTGGAGACTGCCCCTCAGCAGCACCGGGTGCCAAGGGGCCTCCCGAGCCCAGGGATATTCAGGGTTGAGCAGAATGAAGACCCAAGCCACATGAAAAACCAGCCCCCTCTAGACCACAACATACCATCACACTGTTTTGGGATACCCTGCAGATGCCACAAGCTCGGGACAGAGAAGCACAAGGAAAAGAGTCAAAATCCCTGATATTTAAAATGGTTTCTCCAGCTTTTTCAAGCCAGCTTGCATTAAAAAAAATACAGTCATCCCCAGATTTCTAAAGGTTCTGTTCCAAAGGATTTTCCCTCTTAGAGAAAGAGGCTATTATAAATCTTCTTGATTTCTTTCAGTCAGGCTCCTAAGAGGTCTGTGGGACACTGACCATCAATTCCAGTTTTATTCCTCAGCACGGGCTCGACATGAGGTGCATCTAGAGGAACGCTTGTAGTAGAGACCAATTTATGTGAAGGGACTTTTAAAACAACGTGGAAACTACACTGCTCTTGCAAAATTAGCTCTTTTTAATGCACATGATTTTCAACATCACTTGAAAACTTCACTTTGTGTAAACAAATCCACTGCCAATCTAAAGCACTGAAAGAGCTATCATGTTTGCTGACAAACTGTGTTCCGTGGGGTTTTAAAAATAACTTAATTGCACTGAAACTTGCCCAGAGTCTCTTATTTGCACACTATGAAGTACTTTAGAAAGGAGCACCCACCTCCTCTATCGTTACTTCTGCTTATTGATGCAGAGATTGAAGATAATAATTTGTCCCAAGTTGCTGAGCTGAGTCGGGGCAAAGCTCATCAGGGACCCAGATCCTCTCAGTCCACGTCTGGGCTCACCTTACAACACCATGCTAAACCCCCAAATGGAAACTGGTACCAGCACTCGCTCTCCAAGCCCAGCCTCCGCCTTAACGTGCCACCTCCCCAGGGGATGCTGTGCCCACACTTAGACCCACCAAACCCCTGCACTAAACCTGACTGCCACGGGCAGCCAGGGCAGGCCTGGGCATTTCTGAGACCCACTTTCATGAAAGCATGTGTTGATATTTCCAAGTGCTGACAGAAGAGCTGAGAGGTGCTTTTTACCCTGTGCACCCGCCTCGACTATCACACAATTATCCTCTGCAGCGAGCACAGTGTGAAGGACACCTCCTTCGTGAGACGGCAGAGAGAGGAACTGGGGAAGAACCGGTGACATGGAGGGGTACTTACTGGTTTCTGCTGTCTCGTACTCGCTGTCTCGCAGCAGCTCAAAAATGTCCACTTCCACTTTGGCTTTCCCCACCCGCTCGGGTGCGCGGTTGATGCGGTTCTTGGCCAGGGTGATGGAGAGCCTCTCCCCTCTGCTACACTCCATGGGGTCATCCAGGATGGCAGCTGTGGGAGCAAAGGTGTTGACAGAGGTTAGGCTTGGCAGGGACCCCCAGCTGGGCTCCACGCAACCCCCACCCCATCCCCATCCCTATGTCAGGATTCTCTGCTGCCACGCAAGCAGCCGCCCCTCCTTGGCGCTTCTGCTCCTGCCACCGCTATTGTTAGTGCATCCATCCTTCCTCCCCTCCCACCCATGGCCTTTGCCGCCGCTTCGCCCACCTCCCAGGTCTCGCCAGACGTGTGGGCGACTGAAATCTTCGCAGCCGCGGCTGCTTTACCTGCCGGCACGCTGCGGCACGACATGGCCGCCCACACCCCCGGGCTCCTGGCACCACCCACAGCAGCACCTATTGGGTGTTCCTAGAGAAGGACAATCCAGCTGCACAGCCCCAAGGCCATCCCAGACCTAGGGCCCTGCCAGGAAACATCCCCAGCAGGGGAAGAACGTCCCCAGATAGCCTCCTTTGAGAAAGCGTCGGTAACGGCACTGATGGCTGGAGTATTCCAGGAAGCACGTGGGCAGCCGTGGGTGGGAAGGGACAAATATTTTTCAAACAGAAAAGCACTTGACTCTTGAACTCAGCTCCTGGGCCTGCCCACTCAAATCTGTGTTAGGCAGAGGGAGATAGTGTGGGGTATTATTTATATTTCCTTGACGGAAGGCAAGAAGAAGTTGGGCGTCGAGCACTAATCACAGCGTTTCATTACGAGCTGGCACAACGTCTGCACCCCAGCGGGTTTGTCCTGGCTAAGAGGAGGTCTCCTCCCAGACTGCAGGCTATTCAGTCGTGCCCAGGGAAAAGCAGCCTTGGGTTTTTGTTGTGCATATTAGAAAGGCACCACTGCTTATCTTCCCTTGCCAAAAATCTCTCCGAAGGGAGCGATGCCATTCAGAACCACTCAGGTGTGGTTGGAGGCGCAGCTCAGCGCCGAATCAGGCCCCACACCGTGTAGGTTGGCAAAGCAGGGATTAATGGGGCTCTGCTGGTTTGCCTGTTGGGGAAAGACAGGTCCAACTACAGCAGCTCGGTGCCTCATTGAAGCTCTGAAACCCATAATTGCGCTGTAGCAGGTTGGTCTGCTTGGGGTTTTTTAGATAGGGAAAACCACAGTGAAATGTGTACATGGGCTGGCAGCTGAGGTGAGGCACATCAGCCATAAACAGGAGGTAACCCATCTCCTGAAGAGCAAGGGCTGGGAGCAGAGTCCAAGGATACACACGTTTTAAAGGCAAAGCTAATTGGGACCACTGTTAAAGAAGCACGGTGATGGTGTGCCATAGGTGGGACTGAGAACCTGTTCCTCTCAAGGTCAGTGTGTGCCTTGGAGGTCTTCATTGCTCCCCCAGTACATGGACACCCACCACGCTTCATTCCCACCACCACACAGAGCCCCCGAAGCAGCCCAGCCCAATGAAGAAACCCCTCCTGCGTTCACGTTCCTTTCACTTTGACATTCCCACCCCTGGGCCTTCTTTTGAACCAACCCAAACCTCAAAGCGTAGCCCAGTTTCAACAACTTGCATCGCATTCCAGGGCTCTTTTCTCAGCCTTCCTTTGCTCGTCCCAGTGGGATCTCTTCTCTCATGAGAAAACTGATGAGCATCTCCCCTTCTCAGTCCTGCCCTAAGCCCAGCTGTGGATACCAAGATACCAAATCCGGCGGTGAAGCAAAGGTGGTCCCACACTCGCCTGCTTTACTTTGTATCCCGATGATATCCACTCAAGAGCTCCTTTCTCTTCCCACTTTTCCCTCGAGTTTTATGGGAGCTAAACTGAACTAAGTACTGATAAGGAAACAGGCAGCAATACTTCTTGTACCATATGCACAGATGTCTGGGCGAACATTCCCAGTCCTTCAGGCGACACCATCTCCTCTGCTCCACTTACACGCAAGCACCATCATTAAAACTAGGGCCGTTAATCTTAATCTCATTATGCAAGAAAAAAAGGTTGTGCTTTCCTCTATGGCCAGGAGCACGGATCACAGCTTTTTAAGACATTGATACGGCTGGTGACTGCTCTTAATTATAAAGAAGCTGGGAGACTCAAGTGCCCCAACAAGAGGCTTGCTCAACTCCCTGCTTATCGAGGAAAGCGGCAGCTGACAGAGAAGAAAGTTCTGAACAGACCTCACTTTCTCAAACACTGAACCGTTTGATGTGTATAAACTCTCCACTACTGCCCTGTTTGCTGGAAAGGGTACAGCAATGTACTGAATCTGATGAGCATCACAAAATGCTTCTTAGGTTCCAGGTGCTGACACAGCAAGATTAAAGATCGGTGGTGGAGGAATGTATGTCAGCATTCTTGGATTCATTATTTTCTATTTTAAAGCTTCAAAATAACTAAAGTGGACAACTTTCTCTGGTACATTCTCCAACTATGTTTTCAAACAAAACCCACTTCCACTAATGTATAGTTAAATACATTTTAGAAGTAAATCAATCAAAACCAAGCCTATCGTGTCTTTTCCTTGGGCCACGGCGTCACCAATGTTTGCACAAACATATTTTGTGCCCATTTGGGATGGGGTTTTTCATTTGTACTTTTGGAAATCCTCACAGAATCACAGAATCTCAGGGATTGGAAGGGACCTTGAAAGCTCCTCCAGTCCAATCCCCCTGCTGGAGCAGGAACACCCAGAGCAGGTCACACAGGAACGCCTCCAGGCCGGTTTGGAATGTCTCTAGAGAAGGAGACTCCACAACCTCCCTGGGCAGCCCCTGCCAGGGTTCCCTCACCCTGAAGAAGTTGTTCCTCATATTCAAGTGGAACCTCCTCTGTTCCAGCTTGCACCCATTGCCCCTTGTCCTGTCATTGGATGTCACTGAGAACAGCCTGGCTCCATCCTCCTGACACTCACCCTTTCCATATTTATCAACATTCATGAGGTTGCCCCTCAGTCTCCTCTTCTCCAAGTTCAAGAGACCCAGCTCCCTCAGCCTTTCCTCCTATGGGAGATGCTCCACTCCCTCCATCATCTTGGTAGCCCTGCCCTGGACTCTCTCCAGCAGTTCCCTGTCCTTCTGCAACTGAGGGGTCCAGAACGGGACACCATATTCCAGATGGGGGTCTCACCAGGGTAGAGGAGAGGAGGAGGAGAACCTCTCTCCACCTACTGACCACCCCCCTTCTAATACACCCCAGGATGCCATTGGCCTTCTTGGCCATGAGGGCACAGTGCTGGCTCATGGGCATCCTGCTGCCCACCAGGACCCCCAGCTCCCTTTCCCCTACGCTGCTCTCCAACAGGTCGTTTCCCAGCCTATACTGGTACCTGGGCTTGCTCGTGCCCAGGTGCCAGACTCTGCACTTGCCCTTGTTCTATTTCATTCAATTTCTCCCCACCCAGCTCTCCAAATCTTGAAAGTTTTGGAAATCTTGGAGGTGGTGGTGGCAGCCCTAGAGCCCAGCCACTAATCAAGTGACATTACTGCTCCCTCTCTCCCTGCAGGGCTTGCTGGAGAAAAGCAGCAGAATTTGCTCTCTTGCATTTTGAGAGAGTTAGTTTCACCAAATATTCGATCAGCCCCCAGAACAGACTAGGCAATGAGGCTGAACTAATCTTTATTTATTAAAGCTAGGGGATGAAAAAGGTCATTTAATGTTTAAAAAAGGTTGGTTTTAAAACTTCATGTCTTGGGACAGAGTGCCAAAGCTCATCTAATAGCAGTATCATTAAGTATGAACGAAAATCTTTATAGAAATTCCCTTTCATCTATTCCTGTCTATTAAATATGGGAAGCTGCATCAAGTGAATCTTTAATCCTGAAAACTTACAGCAACGTCTTTGAACTTTGTTGGCCTCAGAAATCACTTCCATCTTCTCCATCATAATAAACGTCTCCGATCTAGAACTGCCTTCTATATGAATGATGAGAAAAGTATTTCAAGTGGGATTCAGGAGCATCTGGGTCTGTGATGCCCAGTTCAGGGCTGCTCAGGATTTCACAGGAACTGAAAGTCAAAGAACTTCAAGATTGAGAGAACTTCTGGCTGCAAACCAGAAGGATTTACTGCTTGGGGTGTGCAATGTGTGCAGGTGGGTTACAGTTGCTCAAGATCTGAGCCACATCTGACTCTGACTGTCCATTTCCACCACACACACACATTTCAAATGTTCACAAACTCAAAGTTCACGATTTAACAGTGCCTCCTCCAGACAAGGGGAACCCCAGAACCCCGGCATTCCTTCTGCTCCATCGGCCCCACGGCACGTGTACACATTACTGTCCCATGCAGAGGGATGGCCGGGGGTGGTGGCACCTAGCTACAGCATTTTCATAGAATCCTAGAATGAGTTGGGTTGGAAGGGACCTTAAAGATCATCTAGTTCCAACCTCGAGGGCAGGGCAGCTTTCACTCCCCTCAAGCACAGCCGCAGCAGTATGAAAGCCAGACGCTCCAACTCTTCTGCCTTTTCTCCTCTTACCCTGGAGAATATTCTCCAGGAAGAGGCAAGACATTCATTTCTCAACCCTGAACGTTTCAGTCCTGCTCCTTTTTTGCCAGAAGAGGGAATGAGGTGTGTGTGAGGGGAGGAAGGACGACAGGCAGCGCTGTCAGCTTGTGTGCTTTCAGCGATGGAGACACTCGTCTTCCCGGAGCTAGGCTGAGACACGGCAACTCGCCCTATTAAGTGCAGCGGCCAGCTTACAGACAGCGCTGAGATTTAATCCTTTCCACCCTCAGCTGGGTTTCAACCAGAGCTAAAAAAGCAGAAAGCCTCTTGTTCTCCCATTCTCCCACGCCACGTGGCTCCCCAGAGGGCTACCCGCCACCGGCCAGACTCGCAACGTATGCAGTCTGACAGGCCTAAATAGGACTGCACGTTTCACTACAGATCACTGCCTAATTCAGGATTCCAACCAAGATCTAACCAAGTAGCCTTTTTACAACAATAACAGGGAAGAGATGCTACTGGGAGGTTTATACACCGCTACCCTTGGTTAAGTTGCCTTAGGTGGATGCTTTCCGTGTGGTTGAAATGTAAAGCCGTCCTCGGAAACACCACTGCCATCTCAGGTCACCTCTTGGTGATGTGGAGTTAGCAGAGTGCTGGCTTGGTAAAAGGATGATATTTCACTGTTCATAACCTGTCCCTCCAAGTTAAGGCAAGATAAAGCCGTCTGCAGTATTTGTCCAGTGTCCCCCCTGACAGGTTAAGAGCACACCTCAACCTCTTCTCATTCGTACTGCAGACACAGTGAGATCTTCTATGTTACCGTGATGAATGGACTCTCAAATCAAGAACCACAACCTCAGCTCAACCACACAGAAGGTGCAACACCCACCACTGGAGCCCATTGGTCCTTACTCTCAAACCCAGGAACTCTGCCCACCAAAGGCACACCAGAAAAACGTACCCCTCCTTAACATCCAGGCCCTGCTTGCGAATTCCAGCCTCGGGAGATGCCCTGGGATGTGGGGGAATCACCCCACACCTCCACATCCCCCCTCCCCTTACCAGCAGAGACCCGCCTGCAGCTGCTCCTGGCTTCTTGAACCCCAAAACTGGCTGCAAACCCACAAGGCTTGAGATTCCTTTGAGGGGGAAAGTTGATTTAAAAGGGAGGCAGGATTGTCTCGCTTTTTGCACGTCTCCCCTCGGCTGAATACCGTAACAACCCTTCAGGCTGTCTATACAGTAAACGATAAGAAATTTGCAGACTTCCTCATTACAGGGCTGTCAAGTATAGCTCCAGCAGAGAAACAGGTGGGATTGTGTTCCCATTATAATCTCTGAAGTGCTGCTTAAAAATAAAATAAAAAGTCATCAATACTCTCTTGCTCTGAGAGCAAAGAGGATCTCATCAAGGAAAAAGAAAGTCTAAAAACATAAACTCGCCTTCACAAAGAGACTTGATAATATTTGTCTGATCAGTGTAGCAGAGGGCTATTTATTGCTCTTGGCCAACATTTGAAATCTGCATTTAAATGGAGCTTCCCTCTCATTTCTGCTATCCAGAGAGAGTGGATTCAGGGGAGAGAGAGAGAGAGAGAGAAAAGGGGAGACATGATACAAACAGCTGAGGGATTTAGTTTCTACTGCTTGAAACACAACCTCTCTTTCCCCTCTTCTAATAATTGCTTTGTGTACATAAAATCAGGAGAATTTTCTCCAAGAGCAGGAGTTCTGGGAAGGCAGAGAATGCTGTCACGCTCCCTGGCTGTCCTCCCTCTGCCTGCGAAGGTGACAACCCATCCCTCAAGCTGCGATGCAACACCTTAGTGGGGGCAGCTCCTCTTTGTGCCCCAGCAAACGTTGTCCCACGGGTGCAGGCAGGCAGAAGTGCTGCTGAGACCCCTCTTTTCCCTCTTCCACACCCCCCAAACATGATAGGGAGACGGCTCTAGGTGTCTGCAATGGGGCAGGAGGGGGGACCACATGCCAGCTGCCATTCTCAAACCAGGCCTCCGAGAGGCAGGTCTTGCCTTGCCTCTCACTCCCTTTGCTTGGGTGAGGAAAACACACTAATGAGACATCATCCTGGCTCTTCTGATAAAGATCACCTGCTTTTCTGAATACAAATCCTGCCACGGGGAAACGGCCAACACTCTTCATGTGAAGACAGTGGCCAGACAGCACAAAAGGATACAGAAGGGGTCTGAAGTAGAAATTGCCCCACCAGAGCTGGCTAAATGCAATCTGAAGCCATCCCCTCACCCAAAAAGCAGGGCAGGAAACTCAAGTCCTTCAAAGCCAACAGGGAAACTCCTACGGGTTTTCCACAGCCGCAGACCTGCAGCACGCTGCAGCTCCGGCTACAGCCCTGATCTGTGAATTCAAGTAGTGCGTTTGCCACCAGACAAGTCCTACTTAATCCTCTGAAAAGACTGTCATGAGGTTTTCCAAAAGCAGAGAGGAGGAGGAGGAATGACTCTTTTAACCTTCCTGAGGTGTAAGGCCAGGGCTGAGGCGGAGAATAAATGATTACGGGTCTGAAAGAAAGAGATGTGTGAGGCCTCCAGCAGGACAGGCTGGAAGAATGAATAAGAAGGGCTCTCATCTCACGTGGACAGGGTTATATGGAAGAAAAAAAAACAAAGGGAAGGAGGTAAAGGTCTAATACTGATAATGCAATGATGGAAAAGCATCGTGGCACACCTTTCACTCAAGGCATCCCAAGTGCCGCAGACACTGTCCAGGGATGTTGCAGCCCAAGGCACAGGGAAACGAAGTGGCAGCAGGAGGAAAAAGCCTTCTGGGGGTGTCAGAAATATTCCAGAACAAGAGCAGGCAATTCCAGCCACCAAGAGCCTGGTTCTGCACGTGTGGAGGTGGTGTGGAGGGATGCAGTTTTGGTTCCCTGAAGCTTTGTACACAGCAGGAGGTATTCGTAACAACACTCTCTATTGCACATCATCTCCAGCTCCAAAAAGCCTGTTTGTCAAGGTGGACTGCAGTTTGCCACTAAATTCGAGCTACCAGATGGGCATTTACCCACAAGATGACTCTGAAAGCCTATATCTTAATTTTCTTAGGAAACCAGCCTAAAACCACTGTCTGGAGTTGGGAATGTCATTTTCCTGCCTGTCTTTTGTTTCAATAATGTCAAGATGAGTTTCAAGAGTAAGTTTTTCTGCCCATTTCCATGGTCTCGGGTGGCAGCTGGACAGGCAGCAGCTGTGGATTTCAGGCAGAGAGCACTGGGAAGCCCAAGTGGGGCCAGTAAACTTGGCAAGACCAAGAAACAAGCGAGAACTTAATTAAGTCAGCAGAGAGCATAAGCACAAGAAAAATAACCAGGCAAACCCCAAGTGCCACTTCCAGGCAAACAAAAAAGAATGAGGAAGGAAGAAACAATGTGTAAAATTCTAAGCTAAAGGGAAAAAAAAAAAAAAAGAAAAGAAAACAAGAAAAAAGAGGCAAAAAAAACCAAATGGGGAAAGTCCACTAGGATTTATAGTTATAATCATAGATTTGAGAGATGGCAAAGCGGCGGGACTCTGCGTTTGAGAGCAGGCAGCAGCCAAGAGTGTGGGAAAAAGGCTGCCACAGGATGGGGAAGCGGGGAAGCAAACCACTGCAGAATCCCAGACAACACAGGATGCCTTCCTGGTCTCCCACCCACGATAAGCACATTCAGTACCTACAAGACAGGTGACCACCAAAGCCCTGAGCTCCATCCCCAGAAGGGAATGTATTTCCCTGGCAGCTGAGCCTATTCCAGCACACACACAACCCTCTGCGATATTTTGGGGGATTTTCTGATGAACAATGATGTAAGGAGAGCAGAATTTCCAAACCTGACACTTTGCTTCTTGCAGGGGGGAGCCATTCCTTGAACCTCCAGCATGCTGCAGGATTCAAGGAACTCGGGGCTCCTCTAAGGCCAGTGGATTTCTGTGTAAGTAAGCGGGGCATTTAGTGAGCGTTTTCTTCACAAACCCTCCTGGGTGTCGTGGTTTCAGTCAGATTGACCAAAACCACCCTGACAGATGGTCCCTCCTCCCCCAAAAAGAAGAAAGGAGAGGAAGAGATAGGGAGATTTACGAGTTTAGAATGAACTAAAGTACTTTAATGAAGTATTAGTACTAAAATTAAAGTAGGAAGGTAATGAAATAGAGTATATACAAAACCCTATCGAGCTCCCAGGATGACGATCACATCACCAGCAGGGGTCGGGAAAGGTCCCAGACTGGACTTGGTGATTGACAGGAGCTGGATTCCAGATCTGGAGTTGGGAACGCACGGACTGGGGTCAAAGGCAGACAAACAGGCGTCCTCAGACATCGGCCATCAAAGAAAGAGAGGGGACCCTTTGATCCCTCAGCTTTTACACTGAGCACGATGCAGATGGGATGGAATACTGCCGTTGGTCAGTTTGGGGTCCCCTGTCCTGTCCACTCCTCCCCACAGGGGTGACCCCTCGATGCTTTCCTGCTTCCCACCCTCCAACGGGGCAAATCCCGCAATTCCCAGCCCTTGGCTGTTCCAGCAATGAGTCTAAGCAAGGGCCTCTCTGCACCATTCCTCGGTCTAATCAGGTCTTATCGCTGAGAGGGAACAGTTTCTGAACAATATGCTGTTAATTTCAGAGTTTAGTGACTTAGAAGAGGCCCAGCTAAAAAAGCAAAACTGTAAAACAGGAAATGTGTGCGTTTTACCTCAAAGCAGGATCTTAGAATTTATGGTGCCTTTGCTCTTCTTTCGGCATCTCCCCATTCCAAGGATGTTAAGGCTTTGGCACCACTTGCTGATCCTTCCCGGGCTGGCACACACTGGTGCACTGCAAAGGATGCACGGCTTGGGCCAAATGATGGAGCAAACCAGTGCCAGGCCCCAGTTCCAGCCTTCCCCCACCAGCTGATTAATTGCATGCACAGGGACAGCAAATAGCCTTGGACCTATCCCCAATGTCAAGGTGAGAAGGGGAGAAAAATTGCAGCAGCAAGAGGATCTAGGGGCTGGCTTGCACTAACAGGGAGAGCTTGCAGGTATTTTGCACCAGTTCTGTTCTCGTAACAAATCATCAGCCATTGCTACTATTACAAATCTCTAAAAGATGGCTCCAAGGACAAGGACCTACCATGCCAGGTGTAGATACCAGATATGACAATTCCTTAAAGGATATAAGACAGACAAATGATAGGGGGAATGACTTTCATTCTCCAATGATGGATGAAGAACAGAGGCATAAAGAGCTAAAGCGACTCCTCAAGGTTTTGCACAACCACACGGCAAATAAAGTTCACGCCCAAGAGGCTTCAGAAACCCTTGTTTAGCACCTTAGCCTAAAATTGACATGTCTGGTTCTGTCTACCAGGCATCCAAGAGCATCACAAAAGCCACGTGAGCACCATTAACAGAGCTTTTGGGAGACAGGAACCTTCAGAAGCAGCAGCATATGAAAAGAAACATGTATAAAGATAGATGAAGACCAGCGTCGACGCTACAAGGCTGAACACAGCATGGATGGAAGATTCAAACGATGTTTGAAGCTTTTATAGTCAGTAGAGAGGGTCAGGTCCTACGTGGCAATTCAGAGCACCTAAACCAGGTAATAATTTCTCCCTAACAAGCTGGACTTTAAGAGTCACTGCTCTCTATGCACCTGCTCCATAGGAAATGTCACTGCCTGGGGTCCTACTATGGTCCCTCTCCAAAAGAGAAGAGTGTGGCCGAAGAGTAGGAGGTGATGAGAGAAAAGTTGAGCAGAAGGTGACCAAGGGTTGGAAAAGGTGACATTGACAACCTCACCCCTACCACAGAGGATCCAGGTGTACTAAACAACATGAAAGGGATGGATCCAATTATAAAACAATGACATGCGAGCCCGTCGCTGACGTGCCACCCGGCTTGTTTTCTTCTCTGTGCTGTACTGTTAGAACAAACAACTTTTCCTGCTGAGTCACACTGAAATTAGATGCTAAAGAGCTGCCACACCAGATGTGGAAGCCCTTCAGATCCAATATCCATCAATCTACACAGACTCTATTTATTTATTTTTTGCCACTCAGCCTTCAGCAACTTAATAGGTTACTTGAATGTCTTCCTGCCTTTCCTCTTTAGTGTGCTCTGCTCACTGCTTTTTTCTCTCCCCTCCCCACCCCAATGACTTCTTCATCTGGCTCCTGGATAGGAAAACAAACCAGGAATTTGCTTTTCCCTGGACTCTGCCTTTCCCTCCATTTCCATCCATTTTAGCACCAAACTGCTACTTCAGCTAATCTCAGTTTATCTATTTGCTTGCTAAGAAAATGATGATGTGCTACTGGAAAAAGATCTGCTTTTTCTTTCTTTGCTGGTGTACAGAGAGGCTCCTCTTCACTCAGTGTCAGAGCCAAATGGTCACTTCTGAGACTCAAAGCTGAACCAGCTCAGCCACACCACTGAGATTTCCAGAGGCCCATCTTCTGCCCTGAGCATGGGGTCTTCTGGAACCTCCTGCAAACTCCACCATCCCTAACACAACCTGTGAGTTTCACAGCTGTTCTTCCCCACGATGCCCCCAGAAGAAGGCAAAGAAACACCACTGTGCACCATTTTGAAGAGGTCAAGAAACACATGGATGCTCAGCGAAGCTGAAATGAATGAAGATCTGAAGGTAATGTGTACCAGTTACAGTACATTGAGCTCTCAGGTGGATGCTCATTTGGCAGCAAAAAAAGCAGCCCTAATTAGTTGTTAAATTACTTTTTGAGTGAAGGGATCTACAGAGGCCTAAGTGACTGAAGAAATGCACAGTAACATACTCACTTGAGGCAATTTGTCTTACCATCTTCTGGACCCCATCCCTATGGGGGGTGACAAACATTGTGCCCAGAGAATCCTTGGCACAACAGAACATAACCACAAAATCCTTAGAAGTTACTCAAACTTGCCCCAAACAATCTCTGAGGTTTCTAGTTACAAGGCTTTTCAACGGAGGTAAAGAACCAACTTTTAGGCAAACAGCTTTTACTTCCAGCTTGGGAGCTCATTACAGATTCCCCTGCATCTGTGCAACATGGAAAAAAAGTTAAAGATGTGACACAGAAGCAGGAGAGAGTGAAAGAAGAAGAAGAGAGGATAGGAAAAGGCAGGGATAATGAAAAAGCTCAGCTTCACAGGCTAAATTAAATCAGAGACAAAAATCCTTCATTAACAAGGTGAAAGAAACCCAAAGGCAAAGCTGGTCAAGGCTCCCAGCCACCAGGCATGATGGCACAGGCTGAGGTAGGGAGGGCTAGGGTCCCCCACCAAATTCTCCTGGCCCAAGCTGGCTGCTCATGGCCTGGGTGACGGTACGATCTGCTGGATCCAGCACTGGCTGGAACAACAGTCCCAAAGAGTGGTGCTCAGTGGAGTTAAATCAGGCTGGTGGCTGGTCACCAGTGCTTCCTCAGGGCTCAGTGTTGGGGCCATTTCTGTTTAATATCTTTATTGATGATGTTGACAAGGATATAGATAGAGAGCACCATCAGTGAGTTTGCAGATGACACTAAGTGAGGTGGGAGTGTTGGGCTGCATGAGGGCAGGGAAGCTCTGCAGAGGGACTTGGATAGATTGGATCAATAGGCCAATGTCAATGGCATGGGCTTCAACAAGGCCAAGTGCCAGGTCCTGCACTTGGGCCGCAACAACCCCATGGATGGCTACAGGCTTGGGGCAGTGTGGCTGGAGCTGCCTGGCAGAAAAGGACCTGGGGGTGCTGGGTGACAAGGGGCTGAACATGAGCCAGCAGTGTGCCCAGGTGGCCAAGAAGGCCAAGGGCATCCTGGCTTGCATAAAAAATAGTGTGACCAGCAGAAGCAGGGAGGTGATTGTCCCCCTGTACTCAGCACTGGTGAGGCCACCCCTTGAGTCTGGTGTCCAGTTCTGGGCACCTCAGCAGAAGAGAGATCTGGAGGGGCTGGAGCGAGTGCAGAGGAGGGACACGAAGCTGGGGAAGGGCCTGGAGAATAAATCTTCTGAGGAACAATTGAGGGAGCTGGGACTGTTTAGTTTGAGGAAGAGGAGGCTGAGGGGAGACCTCATCCCTCTCTACAACTGCTTGAAAAGGACATTGTAGAGAGGTTGGTGCTGGTCTCTTCTCAAGGGCAATTAGTGATAGAACAAGAGGGAATGGCTGCAAGCTGCAGCAGGGTAGGGTTAGGCTGGACATGAGGCAAGGATTCTTCCCAGAGCCTGGAATGGGCTGCCCAGGGAGGTGGTGGAGTCCCCATCCCGACTGTGTTTCAGAGTAGATTGGATGTGGTGTTGAGGGATCTGGTGTAAGGGGGAACTTGTAGAGTAGGGCTGATGGTTGGACTCCATGATCCCAAGGGTCTTTTCCAACCAAAGGATTCTGTGATTCTATGACCAAAGAGGAACTGGTACCCACACTGGGTCATGAATGAGACACAGCAGAACCAGCCACGTTCGTTAAGCCGAGGAGGAGCGGAGTCAACTACACCCCTCGCAGTTTGTTTTGATGCTCCTCAGAGCGGATACTGAATCAGTTACATTAATGCAGCAAGGAACTGGATCAGGTTCGCAGTGATAAGCTTAATTAAACAACAGACTTATCCATAGGCTGTGGTTTATGTTATAAATAAGCAACATTTATGCTGATTAATTAAAGTCACAGTTCAGGTCATTAAATCCTCCTACTTTCAACTACCTTAATGAGGATACCTGCAAGAGCTGAACGCAGCCACAGACATATCGACACTTGGGAGCCCAAGCACACACCAGAGGAGGGGGAGGAGGGCAGGATGGAGGGTCTTGCCAAGGCACCCTCCCACCACGAGAAATCTGGGGCCAGCCTGCCTTTCAGTGGGTGGTCCAGGCTCCTCTGCCCAGGGGCTTGCTCTTGCTGCTGTCACATGAAGAGTTACGGCCGCCAGCCGCAGGCGGCACCGCATTCCCTGTAGTTCTCCAAGTCTTTAAAAGGCGTCTTTTAACACAACACTGAAAACATCTCTGAGACAGCGAGCTGTGTCAGCTACCCTCACAGATCCAATTGTTTTTCATTATCCCAGCTAGTAGAACCTGCCTGCACAAACTGGGCTGCTTTATCATCCTCCCCATCCTCTTCCAACGAGAGGCGTCCAGGGCCACCTCCAGGACAGCAAACTGCTATCTCGCCATCAAACACCCAGATCTCCTCCAGTGTCACCCCCTCCTTGCCACCCTTCTTACTTCGTGCATCACAGTCTGAGTCTCCATGCTCAAGCTAACACCACACATGCAGAATTAGAGGAGAAAAACCCCAGCCCTTGTGAAAATCTTCACTCTGTAAGACTTGAGGCTTAAAGACACAATTTCCATCCAAGCACTGCTCTGAACTGGGATGAATCTGTGACTGGCTGTGTTTAAGAGTAGATTAGGTGTGGTGTTGAGGGATCTGGTGTAGGGGAGAACTTGTAGAGTAGGGCTGATGGTTGAACTTGATGATCCAACCTAAATGATTCTATGAATCGAGGCTCACGTCTAACATTCTAATTGGAGTATTAGGGAAACAGGACAGATGCTTTCTCCCCTCTTTTTCAACTTATTGCTTCTTTCTCCCCCAATCTGAGAAGGTTTACACAGCTCGAGCTCTTCAGAGAGCGGCCTGGTTGCACTGAAGTGAAAAGCCAGCTTGGGAGGCTGGGGTTTGCTCAAGCTCATCTACCCCATCTGCTCACAAACCCTGCAGTTATTAAAGATTAGAGCTGGTCAAACTGTCATTCTATTTTGACCACACAGAGAATGTTATCACCATCCTTCCCTGCTATCCCCAACCCCTCCTAGTGAATCGTTCATGGTTCTAGGATGTGCAAATAGAGACAGACACCAGTACAGCCAGGATTATCCCCATGGCTTGCACTCTGAATTCACCCCGTGCCTACAACACCACTGTAGTCACCTGGATGCCAGTGTGAAGTACAGGTGGAGAAGGAGAGCAGTTCTCTCAGGCTGCAAGCTCAAGCCATCCCTGTGCTCCTTGCTCTGGAAGGGGTGCGAGTCAACGACGCTGCAGTGGGGCATTTGACCAACCACAGGAAGCCACGATGAATCACTCATGAGCCCATCAAATGGTCCCCAAAAACTTCTGCAAGGATGATTATCAGCTCCTTCATGTCTCCTGGTCTTTTCCCTTTTTCCCCTTATCATATTGGGAACTGACTAATAACAATAATAATAAAATAAACCTCGTTTACGATCACTTGCAGGATTGGGGCTATTTCCTCCATCCATTCACCACCACGGAAATTGCCTTTTAAACGGATAACAACGATCGTGAGGGTCCAGTTATTACCTTGAAACCTCACATTTTGATACATCCAATGTTGTTCTCTTATATAAATAACAGTTATTACTGTAAAGCGATTTTCCCCCTTCTGTACTTACAAAAGGGTTCCTGCAGGAGATGGCAAAGAAAATGGGTTCCATTAATACTACACTTAGGCCCTGTTGCTTTCATACTTTAACTCCCATCATTAATCTTTTAATGTGTCTTTAAACAAATGTCATTTATTCCACAACTCTCTGGCAGCTATTCTTCCCCGTCTCCCCCCCCTCCCTTTCACCCCCCCCAGTACCCTCTCTCTCCTGTGAAGCTGGAGATCTTCCTCCCCTGACTCATCAGTGGGTGTTGTGCTCCTGCCAGTCAGGGAAAAGCATTTCAGCTCCTGTTCAGGCAGTTTGCAGGTAATTACAAGAAAAATATGAGAGCCCACAATCAGGAAACACACATCAGAAGGAGCTGTAATGGGAGGATTTCTGTCCTCCCTGAAACCTTGCAGTAAGGATCAGAGGATGACTCTGCTGAAGATGTTATTCTAAACTAATCCTAGGGTGGCAGCCACCTCAGCAGAGCAGAGTCCTTGTGCTGGCTCTTACCAGAGGGAAAGCATTGCCTCTGGCACACAGCACCCCTTTCGAGCACACTACAAGCGCAACTGCCAGATGCCGCTTTTATCTGATTTGATGACGATAAACAAGGCTGTTCTTTTCAGTGCACAATCATGGAATCACTGAATCAATCTCAGGGATTGGAAGGGACCTTGAAAGCTCCTCCAGTCCAATACCCCTACCAGAGCAGGAACACCTAGAGCAGGTCACACAGGAACGCCTCCAGGCAGGTTTGGAATGTCTCCAGAGAAGGAGACTCCACAACCTCCCTGGGCAGCCCCTGCCAGGGTTCCCTCACCCTCACCCTGAAGAAGTTTTGTCTCATATTGAAGTGGAACCTCCTCTGTTCCAGCTTGCACCCATTGCCCCTTGTCCTATCTTTGGATGTCACTGAGAAGAGCCTGGCTCCATCCTCCTGACACTCACCCTTTCCATATTATAACCATGAATGAGGTCACCCCTCAGTCTCCTCTTCTCCAAGCTCAAGAGACCCAGCTCCCTCAGCCTTTCCTCTTATGGGAGACGCTCCGCTCCCTTCCTCATCTTGGTAGCCCTGCCCTGGACTCTCTCCAGCAGTTCCCTGTCCTTCTGGAACTGAGGGCTCCAGAACGGGACACCATATTCCAGATGGGGTCTCCCCAGGGCAGAGGAGAGGGGGAGGAGAACCTCTCTCCACCTACTGACCACCCCCCTTCTAATACACCCCAGGATGCCATTGGCCTTCTCGGCCAGGAGGGCACAGTGCTGGCTCATGGTCATCCTGCTGCCCACCAGGACCCCCAGGTCCCTTTCCCCTACGCTGCTCTCCAACAGGTCATTTCCCAGCCTATACTGGTACCTGGGGTTGTTCTTGCCCAGATGCCAGACTCTACACTTGTCCACGTTCTATTTCATTCAATTTCTCCCTGCCCTGCCCTGGACTCTTTCCAGCAGTTACCTGTCCTTCTGGAACTGAGGGAACCGAACTGGAACTCCATCTCATGGGGAACAGAAGCAGACATCAGGCATGACCCAATTCTGCAGTGGCATTTAGGTGCCACTCCGACCCCTGAGGGGGGCAAAATCCCACCTATTTCATGGAGCTAGTCTCTGCAAGAGTTTTCTCATAATGGGAGTCATGCCCTTCAGAAGCCTCAAGGGTCTGAAGGACCTGCCTGTCATCTGGGAGGAGGAAATACATGCACCTTACCAATCTCTGATGCTGCAGGACACGGTGCACCAGCCAGCACGGCTCTGCCGGCACCACTGAGGTCCTGCTCACGCTGCCAACAGCACCAGGCCAGGACATGCAGCCAGCCAGGGGAGGACACGCTGACCTTCTACCTGAGGCCAAAAATAAACCCCCAAAAAATCCCAAACTTGTTTTCCAGACTAATTAAACTAATTAAGGCTAATGGGCATAAGCCATGAGGCACATGGACACAGAAGCAGTGCTACATTCTGCTTCCAAGCTCTGTGTTTGAAGACACAGTGCCCATGGAGCCAAACTCCCCTTTTCACACCCTTATTTGTCAGGAAAAACTGGAAACTCAGACCCTTGGGTGCTCGGTCCTCCCACTCCACGCAGAGGTACATTAGCTATGACACTCCCAACAGATGAAGGTCTCTCACCAAAACCCACGTTTCCTTAAATGGGACAACAGCAAGACCAAGCCATGAACACAAATTGAAGATAAAGAAAACCACCTTTGCAGGCTAACCACCCTAATTATTGATTTCCACCTGCATCTACCACCTCAGGGACCAGAAACAGCAAGGATTAGTCTTTTGAGTTACCTCATATAACTTCTGGACATCTGGACTTTTCTATTTTCTCCTCCTCCCCCAAGAGTTATGACATTCCCTCTACCCTTTCTCAGTTACAGCCTCTTCTTCATTATCATCTGTCAAGTCCAATTAACATGGGCACTGACATCAGGGAAGATTATTTCTGAAGTCTCCTGTGAGAGCCAGTTGACAGGAGCCTCCACCCTTGAGAAGTGTGAGTAAACTCCCCAGCAGATTGCCATCTCTCCTCACACGATCCTTCCCGGGGAGCCTCAGAGCACGCAGCACTCATCTTGCAGCATTTCACAGAATCTTCAAGTCTGCAAAGGACCTCTGAGAACATCGAATCCAACCGTATTCAGGCAAAAAAAACCCTACAGTCTTGGCCACTAGAGCATGCCCTGAAGTGCCACATCTACATGTTTCTTAAATACCTCCAGGGATGGTGACTCAACCACCTCCCAGGGAAGGCCGTTCCAGTGCTTGACCAGGGCACTTTGGTGGCAAAGGTGGACATGTTGCACGTTGGAGACCATCAGCGTGTCACTGTTTTTTGATCCTAGAAGCCCAGCATCTCTAATGGTACATTGACTAGACACCGACCAGTCACAGAATCACAGAATGTCAGGGACTGGAAGATGTTGAGAGCAGGCTCTTTAAGAGGGGTTGCTGGGAGAGCACAGATGCAAATAAGTGGAAGTAAGCGAAACGAAGTATAGTGAAAGTGAAACTAAGTGTAGGAAGCAGCAAATGACACAAAAGTTGTAGCCAATGATGGGGAAACTTTAGGCGAGTGGAAAGTGCGTGAAAAGCTCGTGGACAATATCCCTCTCCCTATCCGAAATGTAGTGCTTAGCGAATGAGGACCTGTGACTTTAGATCAAACGGGGTTCTGCCTTCTGACTGGATTGTACTGCTTTCTGGTTGGAGAGCCTTCTGAATAAAGCGGAAGCTGATCTACCAATCATCTGGATTGCGTCTGGCTTCACTGCTCCTGGCCGCGGCAGGAAGGGACCTTGAAAGATCATCTAGTCCAATCCCCCTGCCAGAGCAGGAACACCTAGAGCAGGTCACAGAGGAACATGTCCAGGCGAGTTTTGAATGTCTCCAGGGAAGGAGACTCCACAACCTCCCTGGGCAGCGCCTTCCACTATCGATCAGCTTCTCAGCACTCTTGAGGGTTATTTGGTGTGGGAAGAGCAAGATGTCCCACAATGTTTCGTTCTGGTTTAAACCTTACGCAGAGAGGTCAACCTGACATCTGTGTGTCACTGTCTCTTCAAACAGGGCTCAATGGGAACAAGTTGCACAGTGGCCTCATGGGCACGGTGACTATTTTCGGTTTAAGCAGTCTCCCCGACTCTTTTTCCAAACAGCTGCTGGCTTTACACCACTGCTGCTCCCCTGGGAGAGTAGGTGCTGTGATGCCTCCTCGCATAGCCAGAGGGACTCACACCAGACACCACCAAACCTCAGAAGCAAGACACTCCCCATCCTTTGGTTTCCCCCAGCTCCCGCTGCTCCAATGGCGAACAGAAGGCCATCAGTTTCCCAGGCAAGAAGAAACACATGCTCCCACCTTTTGCCAAAGTCCTACCCCTGCTTCTGCAGAACCAAGACCATATAATCATTCTGGTTGGAAGAGACCCTTGGGATCATCGAGTCCAACCATCTGCCCTACTCTACAAAGTTCTCCCCTATACCAGATCCCTCAACACCACATCTCATCAACACAGTCAGGGATGGGGACTCCACCACCTCCCTGGGCAGCCCATTCCAGGCTCTGACCCCTCTTGCTGGGAAGATTTTTTTTCCTAATGTCCAGCCTAACCCTACCCTGCTGCAGCTTCCAGCCATTCCCTCTTGTTCTGTTGCTGCCTGCCCGTGAAAAGAGACCAGCACCAACCTCTCTACAATGCCCTTTCAAGCAGTTGTAGAGAGGGATGAGGTCTCCCCTCAGCCTCCTCTTCCTCAAACTAAACAATCCCAACTCCCTCAATCAATCCTCATAAGCCTTATTCTCCAGGACTCTCACCAGCTTCGTTGCCCTCCTCTGTACTCGCTCCAGCACTTCGATATCTGTCTTGTGCTGAGGTGCCCAGAACTGGACACCAGACTCAAGGTGTGGCCTCACCAGTGCTGAGCACAGGGGGACAATCACCTCCCTACTTCTGCTGGTCACACTATTCTTTATACAAGCCAGGATACCCTTGGCCTTCTTGGCCACCTGGGCACACTGCTGGCTCATGTTCAGCCGCTTGTCACCCAGCACCCCCAGGTCCTTTTCTGCCAGGCTCTCCCCCTTCCCCAGTCCAGCTGCCTACTGGGATAGAAAGATTTCAGGCTTGTAATTTGGCTGTTTGCAGGTGCCTCCTCTGAGCTGCTTGACTCCCTCCAAACTCAACATGCCTTTCACAAAACACACATTTGGCCACGTTTCCCGCGTTCCTGATTAAACAGTTGATGAGGAATCTGGATAGAGCAATATCAACAGGAAATGAAGGCAGCACAAGCCACTACATCCCTCCTATTGTTAACAATAGAAAGCAGAGCAGGGGGGGCGGGGGGGAGGAAATAATCCCCCAAATATTTCCTTCAAGGAGAGCGGCAAAAAGCTACAGGGGAAGAGGTGAAGTGCAAAGGACGTTGCTTATCCTGGGGGACACACACCACAGATGTGACACTAGTGACACTATTGCCTTTCCTTAACACAACGAAGCACACGAACAGCTGGGAATATTACCCAGGGCTAGGCAGGAGCCCGAGGTCCTCACTCCTGCAGGCGATTGCCTTTTGCTGTTTCTTTTGTTGGATAACTTTGCTGCAAGGTTATGGGGTTGTTTTTTCACCGGTTTTGTTGGTTTACTAAAAAAAGGTCATATAAAGAATAATATTTTAAAAAAAAAGAGACAGAGCTGGATAATTTTTTTGGCATGAGAATCCCTGACAATATCTTCTATCTTCTTTCAAACCATGCAAGAAATTAAAATGTCTCATGAAAACAAGCCCAATAAACAGGTTTTTTTCAAAGGTGCAAAGAGGGCTCTCAGGACGTTGGAAGCCTCTAAACCCATGGGGTTTTTTGTCTTTTGGTGTTTGGGCAGGACCTCACATGTGGCTCGTGACCACAGCTGCTAGATGCTACTGAAGTACAAGGTAAAGTACGATATTAATCACTTTGCCATGACTTTGTTTTTCATAGAACTGAAATCTAATACTTGTTTGTGTGTATATGTATAAATAAAGCACAGAAAGACAATTTTTCTTTAAAATCAACCAGCCTGAGGAGACTCCAGCCCTACCAGGAGCAGCAAAGTCCTGTTGCTTTGCTCAGAGGAGCTCAGAACCAGCAGCCCTGTCTCCCTTCAAACATCCCAGACTCTGAGACCTCCAACAGACCTTCCTTGTCCAACCACCTCAAGAGAAGAGCACACCCACCCACTCCAGTTTCCTTCCCTCAAACCGAAGACATTGAAATCCACCACAAAGGCTGGCAACACCCCCAGGCTCAACACTGAGAGCTTCAATTAAATCAATTACCATCCCTGTACATGGCTAATATTGGAGACATAGGAGAGGTTTTGCAAATAGAAAACCAGTTTGTGTGTCCAGATGGTCACTGGAGGCGCTGTAATTGCCATCCTACCACTGTAACTGGGCGCGTTTGGGCCCGTTTCAATGGCACCAGCCCTGTTTATCTGCTTGGAGGAGCGCCTGTGCCATCTGGGCAAGGCAAGGTTCATTGTCTGCCTGGCATCCACGGGACAAACACAGCTCCCCCACTCGCTCCCACTGCCACTTATTAATATTGATTCCGAAAAGGGATGAGAGTGACAGGCCCAGAATTCTCACTGAAAAGCGTTTCAAGAAACCTCTTGGCACAGAAGGACGCCGTGGGGACGTGCTGGACCAGGCTGTGCTGCAAAACAGGGCCACTTTCCTGCACCTTGCTGCATCCAAAGGGATGACCATAGGCTCTCAGGAGATGGCAGGGGGCAAGGTATGGATGGAACACTGGCAAAAACCATAGCCTCAAAGCCTCCTGTTTTCTGCCCCTTGTCATGAGCCTACAAGTCCTGAGGAGCCAGGAGGGTTTCATTCTGCACGCCGTCGCCATCTCTGATCTGTTCTCCAGGCAAGTTGGCTAAATGTTTTTTGTTGTTGTTTGTTTTGTTTGTTTTTAAAAAGTGGTTTTTAAAGGCAGGGGACAGACTGCTGAGCTCCTGCCTGTCTGTCCGTTCTGCTTTTCCCTGAGATGATGCAGCTCCGGAAAGGGGAGCGAGCGACGGGGAGCCTCTAAGGCAGCTAAATTAACTATTTGGAGCTCTGCTTCCTGGGCTATAAAGGCACTTTAAAAACGATGGAGGTGCAGCCCCAGCCATCAATGAGCACACTGCATTCAGGACAGGCTGAGCTCTAACTTCTGAACGCACACCAGCTCCCTACTATGGGTTTTAATGACAGGAAGGAAAGGCTCACAGCCTGCTAAGTTTCCTAATGACTTTTAGAAACCTCCCATCAGTCTCCTTCCATCATCTCCCTGTCTGAAAAAGCAGGGGGATAATCCTTCTGTTCCAACACACTTGATCTGAGCCAACCTGTGAGCAGCAGAGACTTCCCTTCATTACACATCTATGCATCAACCACACGTCGACAGCTACTGCAACACCCCTATTCATAGAATCATAGAATCATTCAGGCTGGAAGAGACCCTTGGGACCATCGAGTCCAACCATCAGCCCTACTCTACAAGTTCTCCCCTACACCAGGTCCCTCAACACCACATCAAACCGCAAGCCCTAATGACACCAAAAAACGTTCTCCCATGTATGAATGTGAAATATTACAAAATATGAGGTTTTTATTAGAAAGACAATGGGAAAAACCTTGCAAGCCAGGAGGCCCAGTGTGGTTCTGCTAAGAGTGAAACGGGTCACACAAGCGAGCCTGTGATAATGGATGTGTCGCTCTCTCCTGACATGACATCGCCTCAATTAAGTTTTCTTATTGAGGTAACCCCGAGGCAGCACGGTGAGGTAACAGATGGGAGAGACTGCCTGGGAGGCTTAGTGCAGGGTTTTCCTGTCTGCAGCTACGTAAAGCAATTTCTTCTTCTTCCCCCCCCACCTCCTGCATTCAGAGTTTATGACGAGGTCAACAGGGAGGGAGCAGAGAAAGCCTGGATTCAGATTCAGATTTCACACCTCAGAGGGGAAACAGCCAAATGGAAAAAGCTATGGGAGCAGTAACTGAGAAATTATATATGTGCTTGCTCTCACCTCCAGCCCTATCTCTTTATTTTCTTCAAAACTGTCACATTAACGTAGTTTTCAAGAAAAAACATAAAGCTCTTCTACATTTCCCAGTGCTGTGCTCTGGTGGCTCACACTGATAAAGCCATCTTCCCAGCCACAAACAGGGGTTTACCCACTCTCTGGGCGATCAGGACATCTGTGGGTGCCCAGGGCTCTCCCTTGGGAGCAGGGACTCTGCAGTGCCCGGGATCCTGCTGTGGGTCAGGCACAGCCGGGCGATGAGCCCAGGGAGGAGGGTTTTTAGAAGATGAGCAAAGGCAGCGTCTGAAGCACCGACCTGACCATCCCACAAGACAGCCTGCAGCCAGCAGGTAGTCCAGGGTCCTTCCTTGCTTCTCCTTCTCATGTAGCATCAGCTGCCTGAGGTGATTTTTTCAGCAGCTGGCCAGAAATCTGCCAGTTTTCCACTCTTGTATAGACCTCACAGAGCTTGCTCTTCTCCTTGTCGCCTTCAGGCTATCGCAGTGGGCTTCCTTTAGAGACAATCCCGAATCCAGAACTCCCTCCCATCCCTATTGCATGTAATGTAGTTCTCATTAAATTAGTCAACACCAATAGAAACTTGAATCCCTGCCTTCGAGTTTCTGAGCTCGTTCAACTCTCAGGATTCTCCTTTCAAAAAAAGCTTATTTAACCCGAGGTTCTTAATTCTCCACCCCAGGAGACAGAGTCAGAGATTGGCAGAGCTCTGGCAGGGATCTGCCAGGACCACAGCAGTCTCTCTGCAGGGGAAGCCAACAAACCCCACCACTCTCCTGCGGAGAGGATGGAGCCTGTTTGGGATTTAACCTCTCTGCCCCAACCCTTCTCTGGCAGCTGAAGGACATGGACTCAGGGGAACGGCAGGGTTATCCCTCTTTTAAGAGCCTGTCAGCCTACATGGGACTATAGTAGCATCAGTTGCTCCTCTGGAAGGCTTTCAAGGAGGTTTATCCCTTGCTGCAGTTAATCCATCAGCCACACAAAGTCTTTGGCAGGCTGGGCGGGGGCGGGGGGGCTTCCTCGGTAGTTCTCCTGGTGATAATTCTACACCCAGGGCTGGGGGGGTGTCCAGCTATTCCTGATGTTAGGAAAACCCCACGGGATGAAGCACAGCCTGAAGATAGCTAACAAGCAGGCACCTTCAGAGGCTTCTCCTGGCCTTTTTAGTTATCCTTTCCTCATCTCCCTTCTTTTTGTGGCTGCTGCTAACTCTGTGCCCCCAACCCCCCTTACCCTGACCCTCCAGAGCTGAGAGCAGGACCCCTCCCCTCCATTAGCGGGGATGGAAATAGTCTCCCCCCCACCCCCCCAGCAGAAGCAACGCTAGCAATTTCATTTCCTGAGTATCTTTAATTTTAGCCTTGAATATATATTGCTTACTTAAAGATGAAAAGAGGGGGGGGAGAAGAAAAAAAGAAAGAATCCCATGCCTTATGAAGCCACAGCACAGCTTCAGCTCTCCGGTGGGGACAGGTACAAGTTTGCTGAGTTGGGGACAGAAACAGGAGAAAGTTGGCCCAGGGAGGCAATTCCCAGGCATTCCCAGGGGGATAGCATGGGGTGAGCCCTCCCGGCTTCATCCCTGATCCCTCCCTGTCCTGAGAGCCCTTCAGGTCAATGGGACATCATCCCAGCAGCCTGGGCCAGTACAGGGCAAAGACACAGCCACCCATTAACCCCTTAATGACCCAACTGGGATAAAAATCTACCCCTATACAAAAAAGCACGAAGCTGGCAATTATAGGTGCAGAAACCCATCCAGAGAAGAGGCTCCAGGCACAGCAGAGCAACAGGGCTCTGCTCGCCCCCCCCGCCCCGTGAGACTCAGGCAACCTCCCAGCCCCCCCAGGACCCCGGGGCTAGCACAGCAGCGTTTGCAATACTTGAGTCAATAAAGTTAATTTAAAAATATGAAAACACATAGGCAGAAGTACAAAAGAGAGAACACTACATTTCTTGCTCTCTGTGTTATCTCACAAAAGAGATCCAGATAACAGAAAACATGACGAGCAGAAATATAGATTTGTTACTGCTTTTATTTGCTGCAGGGCCAAGGGAAGGCTGTCAAAACACACCTTCTCTCCAAAAACAGCCAAACAAAGCTTCATTCTTCACTGACTTTTGGAGCAGGACCACAATAGACAAATAATTAGCTCCACAATGATGAAAGGAGAATACTCTTCCTTACAGATGCAATTACGGACACAGCTCTGTGCTTGACCTGGACCTCATGTCTGCTTCTGGATGCCAACCATCCAAAGCACGGTCCTCACCCTAGGAGCTCACTAGGGAAGCAGTCCCAGGCTTATGCACACATTAAGACTTATGTGGGGATAACGACCTGACTGGAGATGCTGTCACCAGAGGATTAACGCTGCCTGCATCCACTGCTGACACCACTGAAATCTTTTTCTCACTGCCAAAAGCCACCCTGGCTTCCATTACAAACAACTCCTGAGAGCAGAGATTAGGGGTGGGGGGTGAATTTAACCCCATGATGTTTTAAAGTAGCCCAGTCAGCTGAACTATCTGATGCAGGACAAGATGTCAGCTAAAAGGGACCCTGCAGCACAGGTGAGTCTTTCTGTCTATAAGCAAAGAAAGTAATATATACGTTACATATCACTGCGTGGCAAAGAACAGGCTGAGGCTATCACAGGGTGACATCACCCAACATCTCTTTTATTACTCCTTTTTTGAAGCAAAAAATAAATGGTACCTCCTCTTTCATCCCTGCCACCAGGTAGCCTGTCTACGTAGATACATGAAATAAATAGATTTATTTTCATTTGAGGCTTCCCATCACAAGGTACTGCAAAATCTACAGCCTGGCTTCAGCCTAGGATAGATCCGAAGAGGAGCACACTGTTATTAACTATAAATAAACAGAGAGAGGAACAAGGGAGAACTGGTTTACTCCATGAGATAAATTTCATTGCAGGGTGATTCTCTGAAGTATTTCAGCCTAGGAAGCAGCATGGCAACCACCCTCCTCCTTTCCATGTCGGGGTACAGATGTTAGGGACTCATATGCTATAGGTGAAAAGCCCATATCTTCTGTTTCTGGGGACTTTTTAAGGCTGCCTCGTTTAAAATAGCTCCATGGCCACAGGTCTGTCCGTGGTCTACCCTGAAAGCATGGAAGCCCAACGTGCAGCTTGGAGTTGGCTTGATGAATAAAAGGGGCACTGCCAGGGCAGGGCTGGCACAGTCACCGAGGCACAGCCTCGGTACAGGACATCAGGTGGCATCAGTACGGACCTGGCTGTCCCACACGCCAGAGCCATTGCTCCCTGACTGCCTGCCACACATTTTTCAGGCCCTTGACCGCTCCTCCATATGCTCTGGGCCCTGGCACAGTCAACCACCCATTTGCAGGCAGCCTTCCGAGAACACTCCCTGCTGCCCAGCACAGCGGAGCGGGGAGAAGGCTGGGGCTTCCAGCTCTCCATCCCTCCTGCTGCTCCTCCATCTCAGCATCAGGGAGGTCCAGGGAGGCTGGGCAGCAGTGACCCTGTCTCTTGGCATCACCAATTCAACAAAGCCCTGCTTCGCCGATGCCAGGCCTCAAGCCCTGCTTCTCGGTCCCCTCCTCCTCCACACCTCACCTGCCCGTGCAGCTCCAAGCAGGACGAGTAGGCTTGCCCGAAGCCCCTCAGATCCCAAGATGAGGTGGGGAGAGAAGGGAAGGGGATGCCAGCAGGGCAGAAGCTCACAGGAACCTGTGGAAGATGTGGGTTAAGCCCATGGGCCGGCACTAAAGACGTGGCACAAGGGTTGCTGGTGGCTTCCTCCACAGCCCAGATGCATGCCCACCCTGTGTGCCCTCCAGGCAACTAGACATTCACCCAGGACTCTGGGTGGCAGCACCTCAATTTGGGCACATTCACAGCATCCCTCTCACATGGCCCCCTTCACAGCAAGGGCCGATTTAGCTGTTTTGTTGGGGTTTTTTGTTTGGTTTTTTGATTCTCTTCTGTTTTGATTCCAGCTCTTTTTGCACAAACTTTATGATCCCTTCAGCAAAGCTCTGCATCAGGTTATATTTTGCAATAACCAAGACAAATGGCATTACAGTAATTCAGACTCCAGGCATGGCTATTGTTAGCATTCTCGCTTTTATTGCGAGCGTGCAACATGCACACCGTGGTTTTTAAAAAGCCTGCTTTGTCTGCCAGTGGAGTCTTCCCAATTTTGATCCCTGGGAGGGAAAGGAGAGGTTTCTCTAGCTCAACTTTCTCCTTGTTCTGCTTCTTCAATTATTTGTGGACCAGTCACAAAACACAAACAGAGAGATGCTGGTTTCTCGGATCTAAGTTTTTCATCAATTTCCTCTCTGGACTCCTTCTTCCTCCTTTGAATCCAGTGCTATTAGTGCACTCAAACTTACTGCTGGGTGGCATCACCATGGGCTTTTCAGGCAAACAGAGAGGGGCAGATGTCCCACCACCTTCCTGGAGCAGAGCAGAGCCCAGGCTCCCTGGCAGCATGGGGCACCCAACGCGCTGCCGCAGCTCAGCCCTTCTCGGGTGGACACGATTCGGGGTGGGGGGGCATCGATAGCTGAGCTCCAAAAAGAAAAGGTTGGGTAGATTAAGCTCCTAGAAAGGTGAACTAAAGCACTAAGATCTTTACCCAGCTACCACCAAGTACACAGAAAGGGGACACCAGAGCCCTCAAGGGAGCCCGGAGATGCCAATGACTTCTTCAGCTCGCTGGGCAGAGGGCTCTGTCTGTAAAACTCCACTGTAATGTCCAGAATTGGAACAAGCAGCTCAAGCCACGAGCTGACACGAACGCTCTACAGCATCTGACTCTAACTGGGTTGGTTTATTTTGGTGCCTCACCATCTGACAGCAAGAACCTTCTGCTTCCCTCCCTGCCTGGATTTGTACAGCACCGAGCGGTAAAGGGGGCTGTTGGTGAGTTACCATGGTGGTTATAAACAGCCGCAATTTGCCAACAGATTCAAACAAGGGTGAAATGGATTTATAAAAACCAACCATCAAACCAGCACAACATCTGCTGCCTATGTAGGTTCTTGGCGGAAACACACTTCCAAGAGATTCACAGCCCCCTCCCTCTGACTCCACACTGCTGAACTCACATCACAACGTTCACAATAGCTCCATCCATCTCCAAACCATGCCACCTAAAGCCATCCTGGAATAAATAATGATAGCAAGTCTTGGTGCACTGAAAGCAAGCATTAGCCAAACACTTTGCTCCATATTTTTCTTCCCCTTTTAAGCTGTCTCACTTGAGAGAAGGCAGTAAGTTTTATACTGTGCAGACGGAAGTGGTTATGTGGGTCTCTGGGGTGGAGGCAGATGTTCTGCACAGGTGACCTCCAGATGTTTCTGCCAGCATTGCAAGTAGCAAGGGAAAAGTGAGTCAGGTATTTAACTGCAGCCTGCTTGTACCCTTCATTCCCCACCATCACCCAAAATACCCTTCAGAATTTCTTTAAGAAACTGCTGCAGCAATCTCAATTACCTTTAAAGTGCCACTGCCATAAATCATGTTAAGACAAACTACATTCAAGTGCTCTAACCAGAAAAGATGACAGGGGCCTTGTACAATAGCCAATTATCACAGGAGAGTGAATTAATAACATAAATATAAGTGACGAGGGTCATTTTCAAAGTGTGCCATCCAATTTTGTAAAACACTTCTCTCTCTCCATCAGTCGTGAAGTGGGGCTCCATGACCTGCAAGGGCATGCGTGGAAAGGTGCAGGAAGCTGCCAGGGGCCAAGAACAGTTCAGGCTTTTGGATGGTCAGGCGTCAGACCACAGGATCTGCTGCCACCCAACCAGGGCCACGGCCCAGAATGAACCTGTGGAGCTCACTGCCTCCCAGCTTGGAGTTACCACCACTTAACGCAGCCTAAGCTCCCTCCAGTTGCAAGCAACAGGACTGAACCACGAGAAATTAATTGACAGCAGACCTTTAACCCAACTGTGCAAGCAGTAAGCACATCTGTCTGATGGGAAAAGAGTTGCTGCCATAGTCTGACCCCATATCGGTGTCCTAAGAGTCCCATCTCTTGGGCTTGACACCATGGGAAGACGGCAGTACTATGTAGTAGGTCAGAAGCAGCAAGCTATCAACCCACCATCCTGTCACTCTGTACGTGCAGGACACCCAACATCCCACAATCTGCTGAGACAAGACCTCACAGAAAGGAACCCACTCTTGATCGGAGGACATTGAAAGATGGAGACTGCACAGACGTTCTGTAGTTTGTGCCGATGGCCAAAGCTCTCCTCAGCAAGGGCTGAGCATGCAGTCTGACTCCATTTCACACCAGCTACTAGCTCCACCAAACAGAAGATGAAGCATTGGCTTTACCAAGCTAATTACTGAAACTTCTATAAAAATGCTAGACACCATGGGTAAGATTCATCAATATGGATTATCAACCATGTGTAAAAAAGAGCTAGAAAATATCCTTCATATTCCGTGTAAATGCCAAGCTCAATAAAAGACAGACACAGGCTTTGAAGACAGATAATCTATTGTGAGGGAGTTCTGCCGGTTACTTGTGAGCGTGGTTTGATTAGCAATGTGTTTATAGCCACTTACTGGACAGACTACCCAGGCAGGTGACTACCACCTTCCATTTCTTCTCCAAGAGCCTGCAGAAGTCTCACCAGTGCTTTACTATGTGGTGCCACCCAGCTCCGTGGTGGAAGAACCACATGTATAAGGACTAATAAGTGGTGGAGTCCCCATCCCTGACTGTGTTTCAGAGTAGACTGGATGTGGTGTTGGGGGATCTGGTGTAGGGGAGAACTTGTAGAGTAGGGCTGATGGTTGGACTTGATGATCCCAAGGGTCTCTTCCAACCAAAGGATTCTATGATTCTATGATTGATACGAATTAGATCTTGAGCCAAAAGACTCAGTATCTTCTCTTCCCCGTCTGTTAATGCTTGAAAAGGTCTGTACAAATACCACCTTAATATATTGAGTCTGACCATGCTAAAACCCAATGATTAAATTATGCATTTGTCCCAATGGCATTAAAAAAAAGAAACTTAATATAATTCTCTTACAAGGGGAGCAAATTCTTAAACAAGGATTTATTTGACTGATTTTTTTTCCCAATATTAAACTTTTAGATTCCCAGTCTGATTTTCCTTGCTGCTGCATATGTTATTAAGAGGGGATTTTAAACCCCACCGGTCAGCTTTTGGATGGCAGAGCAATGCTCACCTTACTCCTCTTTTCCCTCCACTGGTTGGGGTTTGTTTACTCTGACATTAATTACTATTATTATCCTTCTGTGTGCCAACAGCTCCATGGTTCCACCTCACTGGTGTTTCCCAAGTCACCCAGTGAGATGACCACGTCATTGCCCAGGTGGTTTTGCACAATTAGTGCATCATAGAATCATTTAGGTTGGAAGAGACCCTTGGGATCATCAAGTCCAACCATCAGCCCTACTCTACAAAGTTCTCCCCTACACCAGATCCCTCAACACCACATCTCATCTACCCTTAAACACAGTCAGGGATGGGGACTCCACAACCTCCCTGGGCAGCCCATTCCATCATCTTATTTTACAGGAGGGGCTGGAACTCTGCCTCCAGCCTCCCATTCTTCAACATGAAGCAGTTTCTGCACCTGCCTGTTCAAAGAGGCATCTGAAAGACCTGGGGGGTTGGCCCAAAGGCTCATGCACCTCTGAATCTCCCTATATATTCTGTGTCCCAGCGCTCCCCGCTAAATAATGAGGTGCTGCCCAAAGCGCACCCAAAAACCATCCAAAACACCCAAACAGAGCTGCTTGACGTGAGCCACACCAGGCAGCAACAGTCTGCCCTGCTCCCACCCTTGGGAAGAAGAATGCTTTATAAATTACAGTAAAAACGTTGACATGACACTTGATAAACGATTGCTCGTGGAATCCTGTCAATAACACTTTGCATTACTAAAATATGGGTTTACAATCATTTCTCATCTGAAAGCTGGTTAATCTAAATAGTAAACACAACGCTTTTTACTGCTTCTCAAGTTGCACTGGAAATATTTAGTGTTTTTCCTAGATGCCCAGCTCTTCAAGTTGCGTGATGATTGCCCAGCCCACACACCTGGTTTTATCCCTAAAGCCTTAGAGCTCCTCCATCATTAAGTGATAAGTTTGAAACACACCAAACCCTGCCTGATTCTTAAAAGTATCACTGTGTGTCAGGAGGATTTTCGGGTAAACAAGGTGGGGTCTGTGTTTCAGGGGCACCTGGACACAAGATGCCCCACTGAGAGAACTAGAGACACACAGCTCCAGTGATGCAGCGCTACTCAGCACCAGTTGAGACCAAGCCCATCTGGTCACAGAATCACAGAATATCAGGCATTGGAAGGGACCTTGAAAGATCATCTAGTTCTACCAAAACATCCCTGCGCTGGTGGGCAAGGATACACCCACACAATCCCACCAGGATCATAGAATCATATAGGTTGGAAGAGACCCTGGGGATCATAGAGTCCAACCATCAGCCCTGCTCTACAAAGTTCTCCCCTACACCAGATCCCTCAACACCACATCCAATCGACTCTGAAACACAGTCAGGGATGGGGACTCCACCCCCTCCCTGGGCAGCCCATTCCAGGCTCTGACCACTCTTGCTGGGAAGAATTCTTTCCCAATGTCCAGCCTAACCCTACCCTGCTGCAGCTTGCAGCCATTCCCTCTCCTTCTATCCCTAATTGCCTCTGAGAAGAGATTAGCACCAACCTCTCTAGCACCTCCCTTTCAAGCAGTTGTAGAGAGTGACGAGGCCTCCCCTCAGCCTCCTCTTCCTCAAACTAAACAGTCCCAGCTCCCTCAATCGATCCTCATCAGATTTATTCTCCAGGCCCTTCCCCAGCTCCGTGTCCCTCCTCTGCACTTGCTCCAGCCCCTCCAGATCTCTCTTGTGTTGAGGTGCCCAGAACTGGACACCAGACTCAAGGGGTGGCCTCACCAGTGCTGAGTCCAGGGGGACAATCACCTCCCTGCTTCTGCTGATGATACTTTATAATAGCCAGGATCCAGGGCTAAAGAGGACCTGGGTTTTTGCAGGTAAGTTTTCAGCTGTCTAGGAACTCGTGGAATTAAACTCCTGTGCAGAGCAGGGGCGCTGAAGCGGAATGAGCAATCACAGATGGGCAGCTGCTGGGGAAGCTCAGACCAAGCAAGAGCATTGCTGTCAGATTAAAGACCTTGCAAAGACCAAGCAAAGACCTTGCCACTTTGCTGAGCGTGGGCAGGAAGGGTTTTTTCCCTCCTGGGCAGAACTGGGCAAACAGGCAGGAACTCTAAAGACAAGGAGAAACCCAGGGATTTAAACGCATCACCAGCCTTTGGCCTGTGTTCCCAAGCTGGCTGTAACGCAACTGTGCCAGAATTAACACCGATGCCCTCAAAATGAACAGTTTATGACTCGCTCTTGTTTATCTGTGTCTCTATTGCTGCTATTAATATTTAATGTCTCTGGAGTAAAGGTTCCTCTCCAGCATAACAAGCCCTGCTGCAGTATTAATCAGAGCGTCAGCAGCCCGGAGCTCAGCTCCGCGCTCACGGCTTCCCGTGACACACTCCGAACCCATGGGCTGCCAAAGGCAGAAGGGGACGGGCGTCCTGCCAGTTCCTCTCCACTGGAAACACCGTCCTTCCCACTGCGGGTGCAAAAGGCAGTGTGCTTTGAATGGAAACCATCATCTGCTCCCGTCCTGCTGGCTCCTGCAAACCCAAGGAGCCCCCTAAGGTCCCAATACCAGGATCCCCCAACAGGGTGGTCTTTGCACAGCTGGGAAGAGACAACCCCGTTGTTCCCAGTCCAGTCCCCAGACAAGCCTGAGGCACAGTTGGGACATGGACCTGAGTGTCCAGGTCCAGACCTGTGTCCTCAACATGAAACAGCTCTTTTGATCCTGACCAGAGGATCTCTGGGGAGAAAAGAGGAAGGAAAAAGGGTGACCCTTGTTCATCTGGAAGCCACAAGCAGCACCACAGACCTTTGTAAAAGCTCCACATGGCAGCTCATTAGAACATGGCTTGGCTTTGCTCTGCTCCTGTTAACGAATTCCTTCTTCTGCACCCATCCACACAGGTAATAGGTAAACCCCTTAAAGAAGAAGGGTCAAAAGCCAACGTTTGATGGCATCCCATTTGCCCTGGTATAAAGCATCTCGAGGGTCACTAACTCACTCAAGATAACCAGAGCTTTGCACTTTGATTTAACCCAGCGGAAAAGGTACTGCTGAAGAGAAGAGAGCAGAAAGATCAGGAGATGGATAAAGGCAGCAAGAAAATGGGATCGTTAGTTTACACAAACATGCTCTTCTAGACAGCCTCAAACCCCAGTTACAGACTACAATAAAGCCAGCCCATCACAAAGGGGTTTCTACCTTGTCCTGGCTAGCCAGCATCCGTGAAGGAAATGAACTAATCCCAGCTCGTGGGGAAGCATCCACCACTCGGAAAAGCTGCCGCTGCTCTCACCCCGCACACAGCCAGCTCTGGAAAACCTTGCATAAGCAGTCTCACACCAGCAGTTACGCCAGAGATTGCCCACAGAGTGTATTAGTTCATGTTCCTAACAGCACAAAAAAAGGGGGACCGAAATTGTAATTATATGGGATTACATCCGCAGGGAGGCGGAAGGTCCCCTTTAGCTCTGCAGGGCACAGTTGGTTGCCATGAGCAGCCTAGGTGAAGCGACACTTGTTCTGTTTATTCTGTGGAATAAATATTTTCAGTCCAGCCCTTCTTGTTGGTATTCAATTAAGTGAAATGCAGCTCGAAAAATTATTCCCTCTCCTTAAAATACATAAAACAACCCCGCTCCTTTTTCCATTTCGGCTGCCAGATCTTGGCCCTGAACTTCAGGACCAATTTCTCCTTTATTTACTGAAAGCTCACTCTAAATCTTTTCATACTAGAAATGCCAGTTCTCCAAACAATTACTCTGGCTGCAGCATTAGTCACTTGCTACATTTTCCATCAGCATTACTCATTTGATGGCACATCATCTTTGCTATAACGGGATCTGCGCCATCCCTTTTCTCTCCTGCCCTCCTTGGTGCTTGTCTATCCACAGCCTCCTTGATTTCATCTCCTGGCCAGGAGACATCAGACATTGCGTTTCTCTCGCTACCCAACCACCAGGAAAAATCAATCTTTGCATGGCTCCAGCCGGTGCTGGTCTCCTGGAGATACCAGGGGATTGATAGCATCAGCACCAATCTACTTCATAGCTGCTTGCAGAAGACCAACAGTGCAAAGGAATTTTTAAGGCTAGAAATCCTTTAATGAACATCCCAGGGACAGCGGGAAGTCCCTGTGAATCAGTTCATAACACACAGTGACATTAGAGCCAGGAGGCAAAGAAATCAGGCTCAAGCTGAGCATCAGCTTTGAGTCCCCTCCCTAGAAGAGACAAGGCAGGTACGTGTGGCACCAATGGGGCAAGTTCAGGATCTCCTACAAAGCACTTCTCTGCACTAGAAAAACCCATCTTTACAGCTCAAAACTCCACATTCCAGGGTGGTTAAGGACCGGAGTTATCCTGAAACATAGCCCCTGTCTCCCCCAAACCTGAAGCCTTAATGACAGGACCACAAGGTCTAACTATGTGGCCTGTCTTGTTCATGCCACCAACTCAGGAGCTTTCACCAGAATGAAAACCTGCCATTAACAGCATGTAACTTGGGATACCCTGAACTCATAAGCTTGTAAGAAGAAGCCACCTTCACTAGCAGACTCACACTCCTCCTTCAGCACCTCACAGGCCAGTACAGTGCTCCATGTCTCATCCTTCTGCAGCTGGAATTTGCAGGCTATGCCTGGGGTCACAGCAGCCACCACGTGGGAGATGCCTGTATGTAACTGTGGTCTCCGTGCTGCACACAACCCTGCTATAAACAACATACTCCAGCATTCTTTGGAGAGCAGCATAAAGGAAAGGGACCTGAGGGTCCTGGTGGGCAGCAGGATGACCATGAGCCAGCACTGTGCCCTCCTGGCCAAGGCCAATGGCATCCTGGGGTTTATTAGAAGGGGGGTGGTTAGTAGGTGGAGAGGGGTTCTCCTCCCCCTCTCCTCTGCCTTTGTGAAACCCCATCTGGAATATTGTGTCCAGTTCTGGGCCCCTCGGTTCCAGAAGGACAGGGAACTGCTGGAGAGAGTCCAGGGCAGGGCTACCAAGATGATGAAGGGAGTGGAGCATCTCCCATAGGAGGAAAGGCTGAGGGAGCTGGATCTCTTGAGCTTGGAGAAGAGGAGACTGAAGGGTGACCTCATGAATGTTAACAAATATGTGAAGGGTGAGTGTCAGGAGGATGGAGCCAGGCTCTTCTCAGTAATGTCCAGGACAGGACAAGGGGCAATGGGTGCAAGCTGGAACAGAGGAGGTTCCACTTCAATAGGAGGAAAAACTTCTTCACAGTGAGGGAACCCTGGCAGGGGCTGCCCAGGGAGGTTGTGGAGTCTCCTTCTCTGGAGAGATTCCAAACCCGCCTGGAGGCGTTCCTGTGTGACCTGCTCTAGGTGTTCCTGCTCTGGTAGGGGGATTGGACTGGAGGAGCTTTCCAGGTCCCTTCCAATCCCTGATAGTCTGTGATTCTGTGATTCTTATCCAAGGTGGTGTTTTGGGGTTTTTTTCCCCCCTCCCTCACGAAAACCTTTGATAGAAAACTTAGGACTGAAAATGGAGCTTTCCATTTTTTGCTGCACCAGGAAAAAAAAAATCATCCAGCGCTCTCTTTCTGCATACATATGTTTGATGTCAAAAAGACAGAGCAGGTCATTCTTAAAAAAGGCACTTCAAATACCAGCACTCCCTGTCATCTCAGTCTTCCATCAGAAAATGACAGTCTCCCACTTCAAAACAAGATCTAATGAAGCCACATTTATCCCCATCTTGCTGTAATCACATTAGACAGTTCTACCAATTTAACTTTATTGCTTTCTTAACTGTCTGAAAAAAAAACACATACAGACCAGCCCTACATGTTTTACTACACAGAAACAGCCACCTGCAGTAGCCTTTTGAAAACAGCATCCCAGGGTCAATAAAGAGCCTTCTGTTTGGTTTCAGACTTCCTGCTAAGACCTCATTTTCTTTAAGAGATTCGTGCAGCTTTTGAATACATCAGATTTCATTTAAGCAGAAATGTGCAACGTGTGCTTGGCCATTAGAGGCACAACCCATAATGTCCTTAGACTCATCAGCAAATGAATGCTTACCCGCAGGAGGGCCTGGGTACCAACACGTAGGAGACTGTTGTTGTAAACTGCTGCCCAGGCACCTAATCGATGTGCCCATTTGCCCCTATGGAGAGGGAGAGGCAGGAAGGCGTGTGTGTCCCGGGCAGGGGCTATGACAACCCCAGGGATTCTGTTTGGCAGTAATTTTTCAGCCCAAAATGCTGGTTTTCAGCAGCCTGTCAGCTGGATGCAATTAACCTTTGCAACATCCCGCTGCTCGCTACAACCACAGGCCAGTCTGGTTCCCCGGGTCCCCTCAGAGATTTCCCTGGAGAAGCAATAGGTGCCTCCCAGGGAAAGAAAGAGTGTGGTGGCCTTATTCCAGGTACCACCAATTTAGGAAAGAGAAGAGCAGCAGCAGCAAACTTATCCGCTGCCTGGGTGAAAACCTCAGCCAGAACCTGCTGAATTTCTGTGCCTTTTCCCCATGGCTGATGTTTGACACACAAGAAGGTGTGTGTGTCCATGGGGCACGCAGTGGCAGTGTCCATAACAGGACACAAACCTATTGGTGGAGCAGCAAACTCTCCTCGGTGCTCTGAGGTCCTGTCTTGTCCCCCAAGATGTGGTTTAGTGATGGGTTCTCGTTTGGGTGGTTTTGGTTTTGCTTTGTTTTTTAAATCAGAGTTAGGTTGATGGTTGGACTAGATGATCTCAAAAGTCCCTTCCAACCTGGACAATTCTATGATTCTACGCTCTGTGGTCCTGTCTTGTCCCTCCAACACTGAGCCACAGAGAACATTTTTCATCCTGGAAGCAAACCAGAAGCTTTGTCATCTCCTGAGTTAAATTGGTCCACCTTTCTCTTCAAGCCAGCCTCTAAAAAACTCTATTTTCAAAAGCAATTGTGTGCTGGTAGAAAAGCATCACCAAAGTGTTAACCCTGCTTCGGTTAACTTTGGGACAGAAGTTCTTTTGGGACTGTTTAGTTTGAGGAAGAGGAGGCTGAGGGGAGACATCACTCTCTGCAACTGCTTGAAAAGACATGGGAGAGAGGTTGGTGCTGGTCTCTTCTCACGGGCAATTAGCGATAGTACAAGAGGGAATGGGTGCAAGCTGCAGCAGGGTAGGGTTAAGCTGGACATGAGGAAAGAATTCTTCCCAGCAAGAGTGTTCAGAACCTGGAACGGGCTGCCCAGGGAGGGGGTGGAGTCCCCATCCCTGACTGTGCTTCAGAGTAGATTGGATGTGGTGTTGGGCATCTGGTGTAGGGGAGAACTTTGTAGACTGGGGCTGATGGTTGGACTCAATGATCCCAAGGGTCTCTTCCAACCAAAGGATTCTATGATTCTTACTTGGACACCCAGACCTGCAAGTTGTACCCAGCACATGGCCAGATCTTGTTCAGCCCATGCTGCATCCAGGCACACACAAAGTGTTCAGTCAACTCCATCTCTGCAGGGAGCACAATGCACCCTGACAGCTGTAAATGCACACGCAGGGAGGCTGCACAGTCACGGCCACCCTTCCAGAGAGGTCCCCCCTCAAGCACATATCCTCACCTCCCCCAGATGGGATTCCATCATCCCCTCTGCCCACTAATTCCAAGTGGCAGTGACCCAGAGCTGCTGTGTGTTTGCACAAGCCCTGGAGTCCTGCCACTTTCTCATCCTCCCTTCTGCCACGGCCGTCTGCTACCACCCACAGTGAGCGACTCCCAGCCCCTGCTCCCCTGGAGAGAACATTCTCCCTTCCTCCCCTTTAAAACCTCTCCAGTGTTGCCTGCAAACATGGGTTACTCAAATAAATAGAACTGCAAGCTAAAGGAGGAAAGCAGACTGCCATGGGTACCCCAGCTCGCTGCTGTCTGTGGGCTGCCGAGGGCGCAGGAGCCACATACACGTGCTGCCTTTACAGCTGGGGATGGTTCCTCCCATTTTCTGTTGGGTGGGCAATTAAAACCATCGACCCCTACACCTTCCTCCAATGTATTAGCCAAAATGCACGTACACAGACACCTCCTGCCCTCGATAAGGTGGCAGAACACACGTGCCCTGCAGGCACAGCGGGCAAAAGCTAGCAGGGGAAGTGTACCCAGTTAGCCAGAACATGGAATGGAAAGCTCCAAGTGGCTGCGTTTTCCTACCACCAAATTAGACTCATCTGGCTGCCTGCTATGGGCAGGACGATTTTGTTTCTCCTTAAAGTGTTCCTTTGAGGCAGATAAAAGGTAACAGAAATTATTTCAGTGAAGCGCCTCAGGCTATGCGGCTAAAAGAAGCTTTTGTCTGCTCTGCACCCCAGTCAAGACAGAAAGCAGCCTCTGAACCCCATCTTCCCCTGCCAAGGGCTGCAGCAGGGGCTCAGCAGACCCCACATGTGGGGGGGGGCGGCCCCAGCCCACCAGCCACTGCAGTGGGTCTCAGCACCCAGCACAGCTCTTGTGAGCCCTAAACTCCGGCTCACGCCCAAATCAGCAAGTACATAAAAAACTAGAGACCATCAATAGCAGTCCCGTGAGCCAGACAGACTAGAAGATAGTTAGAGGGGTTTAAATATGTTAATTGATTTTGCCTGAACTGCTGAGGTCAGCACTAGATCTTCTCACAGAATCTCAGGGATTGGAAGGGACCTTCAAAGCTCCTCCAGTCCAATCCCCCTGCTGGAGCAGGAACACCCAGAGCAGGTCACACAGGAACACCTCCAGGAGGGTTTGGAATCTCTCCAGAGAAAGAGACTCCACCACCTCCCTGGGCAGCCCCTGCCAGGGTTGCCTCACCCTCACCCTGAAGAAGTTTTTCCTCATATTTAAGTGGAACCTCCTCTGTTCCAGCTTGCACCCATTGCCCCTTGTCCTATCATTGGACATCACTGAGAAGAGCCTGGCTCCATCCTCCTGACACTCACCCTTTCCATATTTATAAACATTCATGAGGTCACCCCTCAGTCTCCTCTTCTTCAAGCTCAAGAGACTCAGCTCCCTCAGTCTTTCCTCCTATGGGAGATGCTCCACTCCCTTCATCATCTTGGTAGCCCTGCCCTGGACTCTCTCCAGCAGTTCCCTGTCCTTCTAGAACTGAGGGGCCCAGAACTGGACACCATATTCCAATATTCTCATCTGCTTCCTGAACACAACAAGAGAAAAATATCCCTGGGGATCATCAGGAAAAGAGGAAATGAGGACAGGAGCTCTTCCCTTCCGCTCAGCTCCGCTTTTCATGGAAAACTATGGTGAGAACTATGCTATTAGCAGTACATCAGTCTTAATTCTTTCCCTGGAACACAGTGTGTTACCACAGGGCAGACCCTACAGTCAAGGTTCCCTTCCTTCTGTTCTGCAAAAAGCCAAGCAGAAGACCAACAGTATCATCCTTGCCATTCCTCCAGCTCCAGGAGCCGAGTCCCAATGTCAAACCTGCCTTCAGCTTGGGCTGAACTCACTGCTGTGCAGAACAGCCAAAGTTCAGCGCAGCAAAAAGGACGGAATCAGAACTAATGCAATCAACAGGAGGAAGAGGAACCAGAGCAAAACCACCATCACAACAGCAATGCACAAAGTCAGCCTCATGATGCAAGAAAGATTCAGAAGACAGTAGATCCTGACGCATGCTCACTATGCAGAGAGTGCCACGGTCCCAATTCCTGGTGAAATCTACCCAATCCCATTTTTTGTCTGCATGCTCCTAGCGGGAAAATCGACTATGAAAATAGGTAGCTTGTTTTGCAACTTTAAATATCTCCATTAATAAGGCGGCAGTGGCATCAATTAGAGGACAAAGCTATTAGACACAATTTGTTTACTCAAATTAGTGACACGTCTGTGTCAAAACACCGACTCCCCACGGCCCTGTTCTCAGAAGAGGTTTTGAGGCAGAATGATTGATTGAGCCGCCCACAGTCCCCTGCTGACTTCAACAGGCTTTGGACTGGGCTGCTCAAGAAACCACCTCAGCTTTCCAAGGCCCATCTCCTGTCAGAGCAGAGATGCCCCAGCTGTGTGACCACCATTCCCTGCTTGAACTGTACACTAAGCCTCAACCACAGCTTCCAGCATCCTCCCACCGCCGGCACACACGGGTAACCCATGCCAACACGTAGGAGTAAGTCTTCCCCATGGATCTGTCCTACCTGATACCGCTTTTAGTTCCTTGAAGCTAAGCAGACATCTCCAAAAATAAACAACCCAAAAGCCACCTGAGATGTTTCATCTCCCTCTGGCCCCTTTGACCCCCATGGGTTTCTGTAAGATCTGCGCTGCGGGTGCTGCCACTAATCCGGTCTCCAGTCCCCCACAGAAGAATCAAGCAAACACTTCCCTGGCTGGATGCTTGAAATATCCCAAGTCGTTTCAAAAGGATTTTAGTAAGGACCTCCACTGCTCCTTCCCTCTATCCATTTCTGAAAGGCTCGAGCACACATCACTGCACAGCGATACCGTGTCACGCTCCCGGCGCCCAGGGTTAATTGGCCCTTAGCATCTCTGGGCCTGCTTCCTCCTTTAATAGCCAATTAGACCGTATTAGCTATGTTGTCATTTACATCCAAGGCTCCCAGCAGCAGTCTGGAAGCTACAGAATCACCTCAGTAGCCCTTCTCATGAGGCTGCGTGGCCTTCTCTATCACAAGCCGACCCATCTTGCTTAGCTAGCGGCCCCTCCTGCTCCAGTCCACCTTCTTGGCCAGCAGCTCACGAATGTGCCGGCCGTGGGGACTCACCTGCAGGGACCCCAGATGGAAGAGCCAAGGAAGGTCTGACCCCCCCTCAGCAAAACAGCACGCAGACCAAAGCCTGCTCATAGCCATCCCCCAGAATGTGTTGACATACCACAGCTGGGATCAATAGAAAGAGAGCTAGATAATGGTGATTGATTTTACTCCTGTAATGAAGTTGTTGAGTCTCTGGTTCAGCCATTAGCAAGCCTTCATTTTATTGACCTGCAGGGCATGGGGGACTGAGGTGTTTTGTTCTTCCCTTTTAAAAAAGCAAGCACCATTTGCTAATGAGAGATGGCCTGGTTCCCTCCTCATTATCTCTCTGCTTCACCTTTCCCTCCTGTGCTTTGTCCAGCCGCAGCCGAAACCCACAGCCAGCAGCTTGACCATCTGCCATCCCAACACCGGTGGGATGTGCCCTCTGATCCACACGCCTCCCTGGCCTCAGAGTGTTTCCTAACCTGTCTGCAACAGGTCTCCCTCCCTGGACCAGATGGACTTGTCTCCATGAAAAAGCCATATGCAAAACTCTTCTTCGGAAAGGTGGACCTGTACAAGCACGAGACACTTCCCCTTCATCCCCTCAGTTTGTTCCTGTAACCACACAGTAGTCGTTCAGGTCCACCTCGTCTCAATGAGGCCAGAGTCAGGCACCATCCAGGAGTTTTGCAGGGATGAAGAACGAAGAAGCCACATTCCCACTCAGCTGTCAAACTGGAAAGGACTCCTGCCAGCTTCTAGCCTCTTTGGGCTTCAAACACGCACACCTCCCTACCTACCTACAAACTTCCTAGAGTAGGCACCACCCGCAGCTCCTCTGTTTAGGATAACAAGCCCACCGTGGAGCTTGAAAAAGTTTTTCAAAGGAGACCATACTGGGGAGAAAAGCTCCCCTCTCCGACTTCAGTAACCACACAAACGTAATGCTCAACTAGCAGGTTTCTGAGCAGCGATGCCAGGATTCACAGCGTACAGTGATAAAGAAAATTGCCTCCAATTCAAGGTTTTTGGCCTAAATTTTGTCCACGCTTTCCCTGCAAAGCACTGAAGGCTCCAGCACTCCAGCTGTGCTGCAAAAATGGACCCTCCTCCCCGTGTTGTGATGAGTTAGAGCGGAGCAGCCTTTTACCTTATACAAAGCACCCTGGCAGCAAAAGGATTGGTACATGCAGCAAGATGAATTTATCCTGAGGAAGATCCCCATTAGGCAGCAGACAGGCGATATGATCCTCCTGAGCTCCTTCTACATAAAAGGGATGACTCCATCTATTGCATACGCTGGTTACTAACACACGGCAGAGGTACATACTTAGGGCAGCAGCTGATGAAGCCTTTGGAAAATTAAAATAAGGTCCTTTTGATGGCAAGCCCAGGGCATACTGGCTTTGCCATTCACATTTAGGTTAATAACCATCACTTAGATCAATAACCATCACTTAGATCATTCATTTGGACCACAAGAAACAAGACTCCATCCTCTCTCCAGTATCCAACACCTGGGTGGACACAAGAAGAAAGACACCAAAAAAACTCCAGAGAAAAGAAAGGCACATGCTTCCTCGCAGCACCAAGTAGGCAGATTCCTAAGTGTGTCGCATCTCCAAGTCCTGTTTCCTGGGCCTTGAGCATCAGGATGTGTGTGAAGCATCCACTAACAGGTAACAGCAGCTCCCCAGTACACCAAGCATTTGTTCAAGCAATGTTTTTCTCCCCCTAGTACAGCAGCTCTGCTCTGGTGGTCTCCTGCCCATGCCCTGCCCCAGCTGACCTCACACAGCCCATCACGTTGGACAAGACCGCAGCCTGAGGCCGTGCAGATTAAGGCAACACCATCAGAAGGCTTCTGGTTTGAAAAACAAGGCTGAAGAAAAGATGTACAGCAGATGGCATTAGAAAAGGACTTGCAGTAAGGCAAGATTCAAAGGCATTTCACAGATAAGATGAGGCCAGGACATAAGTCCTCCTAATGGAGTCTAAATGAGGTTGTGCTCACAGCTCTATGTGTGTATACAGAGAGATAAAGCAAGGCACCCAAAACTATAAAACCAAAGAAGTTTAAATTAGAAGTGATCCCAGGGAGGATAATAAAATGCTGGAAAGAATTATGCATCAACATCTACATAGAAGTTGAAGGAACATAACATGCTTTTCCTGGAGAAGTGGCAACTAAAACTGATGCATGGAGAAGGCAGGAGAGATTGGAAGGGCAAGATAGTTCCTCCATAAAGTGCAAGAGAGAATCACTTTGAGATGAAGTGGATATTCAGGGATGGCATTAAAAGGCAGAAACAAACACACAGCAACGGAAATGGGAAAAGAGTGTTTTGTTTCTCATAAAAACCCACAAACTTAGGTTTAAGCTAATTCTGCTTCCACAAACTCAAGTTCAAGCAGCAGCTTCCAGCATTGGGCTTGTGCAAATATCTCCTTCCAAAAGGCTTTGCTGATCAGTTCGTAACAGCCCGTGTGGCCCAGAGAAGTAGCTGTGGCTCTGTGGCCGATGACAGAGGTGCAATGTGTGCTGGCTGAGCCATGGTGGTACATGGCTTCTCCATGCCAGCCCAGCCACGAAATCCCAAGGGACGATGAGCCCCGCTTTGCACCAAAACAGACTCCAGCAGCCCAGTTCATAGAATCAGAGCATGGTTGGAGTTGGAAGGGACATCCAAGCCAAGTGCCAGGTCCTGCACTTGGGCCACACCAACCCTGTGCAGAGCTACAAGCTTGGGGATGCTTGGCTGGAGCTGCCTGGCAGAAAAGGACTTGGGGGTGCTGGGTGACAAGGGGCTGAACATGAGCCAGCAGAGTGTCCAGGTGGCCAAGAAGGCCAAGGGCATCCTGGCTTGCATAAAAAATCGTGTGACCAGCAGAAGTAGGGAGGTGATTGTCCCCCGGTGCTCAGCACTGGTGAGGCCACCCCTTGAGTCTGGTGTCCAGTTCTGGGCACCTCAGCACAAGAGAGATCTGGAGGGGCTGGAGCGAGTGCAGAGGAGGGACACGGAGCTGGGGAAGGGCCTGGAGAATAAATCTTAGGAGGAAGGACTGAGGGAGCTGGGACTGTCTGGTTGGAGGAAGAGGAGGCTGAGGGGAGACCTCATCACTCTCTGCAACTGCTTGAAAAGGACATTGGAAGAGAGGTTGGTGCTGGTCTCTTCTCACAGGCAATTAGCAATAGAACAAGAGGGAATGGCTTCAAGCTGCAGCAGGGTAGGGTTAGGCTGGACATTAGGCAAGAATCCTTCCCAGCAAGAGTGGTCAGAGCCTGGAATGAGCTGCCCAGGGAGGTGGTGGAGTCCCCATCCCTGACTGTGTTTCAGAGTAGATTAGATGTGGTGTTGAGGGATCTGGTGTAGGGGAGAACTTTGTAGAGTGGGGCTGATGGTAGGACTCGATGATTCCGAGGGTCTCTTCCAACCAAAATGATTCCATGATTCAAGATCATATAGTTTCAACTCCCCTGCCCTGTGAAATTCCAGTTCCCTGGCAATTCCTGCTACCACTAGAGCAGACAGCCCGATCTGGTGCCTGGCTCCCATGAGCAAGCAGCTGCCGGCAGTCCCGCTCCTCCTGCGTGTCTCCTGCTCCTGCCAGCTCCCATTGCAGCTTATTTCACACCTGGACACCCAGCACCAGCTCACGGCTACCCTGCACACACAGCTGGGGATCCTGCCCTTCATCACACTGATGAGCTCTCGGGTCTCTGCTCTCTTCACACACTCTTGCTCTCTGGCATAATCTCCCCCCACCCCGGCTTGGCAAGGCAATTTCATGCTCACATAGCGCTGTTTTCTGTCCTAAGTGTGCGTGCAGGCTCCCATGCAATTACCACCAGATGCTTGGAGCGGCAAAGGACTCAGCAGACTGACACCAACAACATTTTGGGCACAGGGCAATACACTCCCCCCTCCCACCTGGCTGCACCCCCACACCTACCTCCGGGTCCCCTGCCACCCACCTCCTGTCCCCTCACAGGCAGGGCTCAGCGCTGCCACCCATTCCCACTGCGTGTTGCTAAGAGCCCAGCCGGACTTCAACACCTTTCTGTCTTGATGGACAGTACACTAGAGCGAGACCTGGGAGACGTAGGTCCTAATTTGAGAGCTTGCTACAGGCAATTCCTTTCATCTTCTCCGTGGCTCTGCTTCGTATCTAGATCGCACGAACAAATGGCACTGTCAAACCAGAAGTCCATCCAATACTTCCTACTAATAGCCTCCCAGCCTTCAGCTACTCTCAGGTTAGGGAACTTCTGAAACTGGTGTTGTTTATATATTTAATAACTCTTAAGTGCCTTTTTTTTCCCCATTTCCCCTCAAATCTGTGAAACTTTCTGTACTCACAACTCCCTTTGAGCTCAGCACATCAATCACCTGCTGCACAAACCCCACGTCCTGCTGCTCGTTCTGGACGTGGCTCCTCTGGGGAGCCTCCTTCAGCGTCCTCTGGTTCTCCTCCCAGGGGAGACACAGAACAAACCCATCCTTCTCCACCTTCTCCATTCTGCTCATGATCTGCCTTCCCGTAAGCTCCCCAGCACAGACGCTGCCTCCCACTATAAATCACACCGTAGAGTACAGGGTGCTGAGGCTGGAAAACCATCTCAGCTGGAAAACCCTGGCCATCCTCCCAGGCCAAACCCAGTTACTGGTGGGGATTGTATGTCCATCTCATGTGGACACCCAAGGTTTGCAGAGTCCTAACCCTGGGGGGCATGGGCTTCCTTCCCCACCTTGGCTGGATCCAGCCCTGACAAAACCTGCAGGCACCATTAGGAGCCCGTGAACTGTTTTCTGCTCTCGTGCTTGACTCGGTATCAGGTAATCTCGGCAGAAAAGCAATTTGTTTGCTGATATCAAAATGCCGCCGCTCACCTGAGGGATTAGCGGCGTGACAAAACCATCTGAAACCTGATGAACTACTGGAGGCCACCTGAGTTTGCAGGAAATTAATTCCTCAGCCTAACAAATGTCTTTTTTTCCAAACAACTACCCCAAAAGCAACACCCCTGTTCTCGGTTCCCAGCTAGAAAATGCACACATGCACTTAAGGGGCAGCTCAAGAGGCAAAGATCACCCAAAGCTCAGGGGAAGCGAGGAGTCCCAAGAGCAATCATAGAATCCTTTGGTTGGAAGAGACCCTGGGGATCATCCAGTCCAACCATCAGCCCCACTCTACAAGTTCTCCCCTACACCAGATCCCTCAACACCACATCTCATCGACTCTGAAACACAGTCAGGGATGGGGACTCCACCACCTCCCTGGGCAGCCCATTCCAGGCTCTGACCACTCTTTTGGGGAAAAATTTCTTCCTCATGTCCAGCCTAACCCTACCCTGCTGCAGCTTGCAGCCATTCCCTCTCTTTCTATCGCTCATTGCCCATGAGAAGAGACCAGCACCAACCTCTCTACAATGTCCTTTCAAGCAGTTGTAGAGAGGGATGAGGTCTCCCCTCAGCCTCCTCTTCCTCAAACTAAACAGTCCCAGCTCCCTCAGTGGTTCCTCCTAAGATTTATTCTCCAGGCCCTTTCCCCAGCTCCGTGTCCCTCNCGCCTTGTGGTCGGAGAGGGTCCCGGGTACAGTGGGTGAGCAGTCGGCATTTGTAATCATTTTCATACTTCTTTACCCGCGTTATTTGTTACTGTTTTGTTGTTCTGTTAAACTGTTTTCATCCCAACCCACGAGTTTTGCCTTTTTCTTCTGATTTTGCCCTCCTGACCGTGGACGGGCTTTGGAGCGAGTGGCTGCCATTGATGTGGTTCTTTGTTGCCGTCTAAGGCTAAACCACGACACCAGCACAGGGAACAAATCCCACCGCCGTGTCTAAACCCCACCTCCATGGGGAACGGATCCCACCACTGCATCCCGACTCCATGCCCATGGGAAGCCCCTCAGGGAGCTGAGACTTTCCCTTCCACTCTGCTTCCACGTCTTCGCCCCAACTCGATGTATCCTCTTCCCCCCGGCTTCTCACCAGAGACAAACCACTATTCCCTGGTAGCCCCAGTGCTCCCCAACAGCATGGACTGGCAAGTGACTCACTATCACTCCCAGGGAAGGGGGGAGAAAAGCCACCTCCCTTTTGCTGATTCGCTGCCAAAACCCCCACAGAACACAAGCTGTCTGCTCCACACTAAAGCCTCCTTCCACAGCATGCTGTAAAAGATATTTATTTTCTTTTATTATTATTTTTTTTCCCTGCCACCAAGGTGACACGATCAGACAGTTATTTGATTTTGATTTTTTTTTTTTTTTTCCAAAGGGTGCTCTAAGCGAGGCTGAAATTTGCATTTCCATTTGGGTTCGTCCTTACGGTTCACATGAAGTTCTGAAATACCTCCTCGCCTCTGGTTGAGAATCATGCTCTCCTGATACACACACACACAGATATTTTTAGCCTTGAATCCCTCCGTTAGAGAAAAGTCACCCTTTTAAAAGAGCGGTTTTATTGCATTAGCACAATGAAGAAAATCGCTCCTAATTTTTATAAATTATCTCATCATCTGCAACTAATTAGCAGCTGCCGAAAGCTGGGAAATCGCTCTTTGCCCTAGAGATATTAGCTCCAAGCTACGCAGAGCTCAGGCATCCCTGATGGTCAAGGATTTCATGGCCTCCAGCTGGCTCCAGTGCAGGTCCTGCTGGCTGTCCCACCAGGTGAGAATTTGTGCAAGTCCAGTTCCCCCCAGCATCTCCCAAGTCCAGAGCCCCCAGCATCTCCGCTGTGAGGAATAGCTGTGATGCAGCTTAGCTGGAAACTTTATTAAAATCCAATCTAATCAAGCTGTTGTGACTCTCCATTCTCCTTACCCTTGCTCACAGGCGCTTGTGCCTCTGTCTGTGCTGCTGTAAATGTGTCTATAAAAGTAAAACGAGCAAGCAGCCAACGGCTAAATGGCACTTAATCAGAAGAAAATGTATACCCTGGTGGATAGCAAACTGCTATTAAGTTGGGGGGGG
>VZTM01024259.1:126472-169105 GCA_013400555.1 Jacana jacana | reverse complement strand
GGGGGGGGGAGAGCAAAGAATAGAGCCAGGACATTTAAAACAAAAGCGTGGGGCTATATTCAGCAAATGCCGGCTTTTCAGAAGGGCTTTGGGTGTTAGTCACACAGATGCTCTTTCTTGCATTTCTCCTGGAGTTTTGCTCAGGATTTGATTTTTTGGTTTTTTTTTTTGTTTTTTTTTTTTTAATTCTATTTTATTTTATTTCAGTTTTGTTCTGGCTTCCTCTTTTGGTGTTAAAAAGCATCCATGCTTCGTGCTAGAGGTGGCTTGTTTCAGCAGCAGAAATGAAACTCTCAAAGCCAGTGCTCTTGCAAACCGAGCCACCACATCTTTTCAAGGCTAATTGATTCCCTAAACATCAGGACACATCTTTCAAAAGCACCCTCAAGTCTTCTGCTCAAAGACTCCCTGTGCTGCTAGCCAACACCTGAAAATGCTTCCCGGTTCCTTGCAATAAATTTGACAGTCCCAGGACAACAACCAACCACCCACCTCTTGTAGTTTGCCATCCAGCAGGGCAGGAGCCAGGCAAGGAGGAGGAGAAGCAGCAAAAGCAGCAGAGGGACCACGACCAGCTTAACACCATCTCTAGCAATGTACAGCTGCCCCCAAATGTTCTCCTCCTAAAAGGTCCCCATCCCAGTGCAGACTCCCAGTGCAGTCTCTTTAGCTTGGAGAAGAGGAGACAGAGGGATGACCTCATGAATGGTTATCAATATGGAAAGGGTGAGTGTCAGGAGGATGGAGCCAGGCTCTCCTCAGTGACGTCCCATGATAGGACAAGGGGCAATGGGTGCAAGCTGGAACAGAGGAGGTTCCACTTCAATAGGAGGAAAAACTTCAGGGTGAGGGTGAGGGAACCCTGGCAGGGGCTGCCCAGGGAGGTTGTGGAGTCTCCTTCTCTGGAGAGATTCCAAACCCACCTGGACCCGTTCCTCTGTGATCCAATCTAGGTGTTCCTGCTCCAGCAGGGGGATTGGACTGGAGGAGCTTTCAAGGTCCCTTCCAATCCCTGAGATTCTGTGATTATATACATTTGGGTTAGTTTTCACTGGTCTTTGTGCTTACGGTTTGTAGCTCATTTTCTACCACCCAGGGAGAACTTGCAAAGTCCAGAGATGAAAGACAACCAGCTGTGCAGGTTGCTGTACTAGGGAGGTGGAGAGGGTGGCTCCAAGGGGAGGTGCTGCTCTCCTGGTGGCCATTCCTGTCTCAGATAAGCAGCAACAAAGCAATCAGAGACAACTTCCCATAAGTGTTCCCACACAGATCTGTGGGTTCTGTACACCCTTTCCCATGGAAAAAGCCGTGCCTGTGTCCTGCTCAGGGCAACTCAGGGTGCCCTGCAGGCTCCTTGCATGACTTTCTCCAAGCACTGCTGCGTGTTCCTGGCCTATGCACAGCCTCTTCCATTCGTTTTGTTCCTGGTGTCAACAGTTTTACCAGCAGCATTTGCAGGGCTGCAGGGACTGAAAACACACAGAAATAGAAAACAGTAACCTAGAGACGGGGAAGGGAGGGAGTTCAAAGCGCTTTCCTGCTAAACGACAACCCAAGCTGCCTGCAAATAAAACTCTGGAGCTCATCAAGCAACTCTGACCACTGAGGGTGCTTAATAAAGATTACTTTTCCATAGCTCCACTAGCCTGAGGCATCATTTGTTCCTAATGAGATGCTCCATGGGATTTAAACGCATGAGAGGAACACTGGTTTTGCAACCACGGCCATTACACAATGAAAACAAGCTTTCTGCTCCAAAACCCAAGTGCTCAGACCCTGGTGATGCTCCTCAGCCATGCCAAGCTGGACAACCACAGGGCCTGCTTTCTGCCAAACCCAGCACTGCCTCTTAAAGACTGGTCAATGCCAGAGGCTTTGAGGCAAGCTCTGAGAACTGCAGCGCTCGTGGCACTGCTTGCTGCCTGGGCAAAGCCACTGCAGCCTCACCTGGCCTCAAAAGCCCAACACCAGCTTCTGCAGTAAAACAGCACAACCGGGGCTGGTGAGGCATCTGGGGTGGCCACTGCTTGGGATACCCAAGACTGTGCACAGAAGTACTGCAGGATATTTCATTGCCAACTCAACTGCCTTGTCTGATGGCTAAAATCACGGTGTCTCTGAGCATCCCTGGAATAACGAAGTATAACACATGCACCTCCACGAGCACAAATTCTGTAGGACGCTGGAGACTACAAAACCCTCTAGCAGAGAGATGGGGCAGCTGATCCCATGGAATAGAGGTTAGCAGGCTCTTCTATCCAACCAGAAGAACCACAAAACGGGGTCAGGAAGGGGGTGGTAACTGTAATGAATGCAGAGATCCTCAGACAAACCTAAGCTGAAACCACATTATGACTTTTCGGAGTTCATTATCCCGTGGGCTTGGCAAGAAGATCACAGAAGTCTTAAGCTCATGTAGAATGAGCCTCAGGCTAGATCTCAGGCATTCATCCTGGCCTGCACCTCTACGATATGAAACCAGGAAAAATTCCACAAATCACAGCACATTCTGCATCAGTTCTGTTCTACAGGATGAGGCGGTGAACAGCAATCCCCTCAGCAAGCGAAAAATATATGGGCAAATAGAACCCCTTCCTTGCCTTCTTCCTCATATCATAGCTCAGAATTCCTCCTTGAACACAATTTTAGCAGCAGGAGATGCGAGAACTTTCAGTATTTATAGAGACCAGGATGTCAGGACAGTCCCAGGAAAAGGGGCAACGATACAGGATGGGAAGGCTCTGGCAAGGAATGGCTCGGTGATTCCTACTAGCCAGGTTCCTTAGCTCTCCTGACAAGGACAACAAGGGCTATCAACAATGTAATATTTACAGAACAGAAATATAACCCAGACAGGTTATCCACTGATTCCTACAGGGGCTGAAGCTTGATCCTGGGTCTCTTGCATCCCCTCTGAGACTCCTAACCCACTGACAACTCTGGAGCTGATTCCTCTCTAAGAACTGCACGAGAGCAGCTTGAAAATCCTTGAATCTTCCAAGTACAGAACATAAGATGCTCTGAAAACTCAGAGTTACACGACTATGAGGCAAATCAAGCCCCATCCCTCTTTATGCATTAGCCTTTTGTACCCCACATTCAGACCCTCCCCTCTAAGCCGTGCGTCCCCCCTGCACACCGTAAGCTCCAGAAACCAAGAGCTGAGTCCTACAGCGCTGGAAGATCAAAGTGCTCAGCACAAAGATCAGGTCCTTCCCTCCATGGACACTTTTAGAAGCGTCTTGAGCAGTTACACTTTCATGACTATCACTAAAGAGAGAGATGGGTCAGAAGAACATGCGACAAGACAGGTGACATCTGCATTAAGTCAGGTGGCCAGCTCAAGTTAGCTAAAAGTACCTGAGTGCTCTTCTGCCACAGACCTGCTCTTGCAGAAGCAGACAATCAGTGCCCATTAATAATTACTAGACTCGCCCTTTGCAGTGAAATTGCAGCCCTTGAGAGTTCCACCACTCTCTCCTTTCCCTCCTAAATGCAGCAAGAGACGGTCCCCTCGCAGCACTCCTTTCCAGCTCTCAAGGTCTGACTACATTTACCCCAGGAAGCACAAAGTGCTGCATGTTCCTGCGCTCAAAACACTCTCCAGGGACACGTGGTATCCAAACAGGTATCACCTAACCAGGATACCAAACAGATATCACCTAACCACCTAACCAGGTGGAAAGGGAACCACCAAGAAGCTTGCACAAAGACCAAACCCCTCATGAAGCAGCAAATGAGATCCTCCTGAAGGTACACAACGCTCACTGCTTTACCCTTTACTCTCGTGTCTCCACTCCAGAGGATGACAGCACAGCTGGCCGTTCCCCTTCATGACATACATGTACCCCTGTGGGCTAAGCTTTGCCTTCAAAAATCCCCACAGCAGATTAAAACTCAGTTTATTAAATAAGGCAGTACTCTAACAAGGGTAATCCACAGATAATTTCACTCATTTAAACCCTATTCCATCTCAACCAAGTAGACTTATTTCCATTTAACAATCTTAATTCTTTTAGCACTTTCCAGCTCCCAAATTGGCTTCGACAGCAGAATTGACATTCAGCCATCATTTTCACATAAAGTTCCATTTAGTCTCTTCAAACCCCTACAGCGTCTGGAGGTGCAAGAGGAATTCATTAGTGGTGTCTTTGGGAAAATGAGCCATCCCTCCCCTGCAGCCTTCTTACATCCACCGTCCTCATTTGACAGAGGTCGAGTCAGAGCTGGCAATAGGCGAAGAGCTGATCCTCCGCTGCAGATCGCCCCTGTTGCTCCCCTCTAAATCCGTAGTCAAGCCTACCTTCTGGCTGACACATGAGCATCTGCTTTCTTTGTTTTTCTGCCTGCTGAGCTTAGCATTTCACTTTTATCTACAGGCCACGGAGCATCCTCATTCCCCCCAGGCCCACAAGCACCAGGTCTGCACGTTCCTCCCCACAGGGAAGTCTCTGCCAGCCCCAAGAGCCCTGTGGTCCATGCCCTGCCACCACCCTAGGCTGCCACTCTTGGGCATAACCAGCAACTGTGATGAGCACTTGTCTCCATCCATCTCCTGGGTCTTCCTCATCTCAGGAGCTCTCCTCCAGCCAGGATATTCACCCCCTGCTTCTCAAGCCTCCCACACTCGTCCCTCCTCCAGAGATAACACCCAAAGAAGAACTCTGGGGAATGATGCCACCCCAAGGTAGATGGCTTTCCCAGCAACAAATAAAATGCAGACTCTGGGAAATGCACCCATTTCTCCTGCTTGTTCCCTGCTATTTCAGGTATGGACCGTGCCCTGGGTGTTGCCCCCCTCTCTCCCACATGCACACTGCTTCTGCCCACCAGCACAGTCTACAGCTCGGTGCTTTTCATAGCTGACATCCTACAGAATTCCTTCTTTCAAGTTCTTCCATGCTTCCCTCTTTCCTCAGTATTTTTTTCTGCAATCTCATCACTGTGAGGTCTTTGTGAGAGAGGAGAGGAGCAAGAGGAGCACAAAGCCAGGAGCAAGGATTTGCAGGGAAGGGCAGGATCTCTCCCTTCACAGAGAGGCCAGAGCCCTGTGCAGGGAGCCAGGATCTGTCATCAGCAGGTTGGTCTCTACTTCTGGGGTTTGGACTTTTTAAAATGTTGTAGGTTCAAAACACCTGGATATCAAGAGCTAGAGCTTCTGAAACCAAGCCAGGGCAACTTGGGCTTTTAACTTTACAGGAATGTGTTTATCTTAAACTCAGCCACAAGCAATTAGCTGCAGAGGGGCACTTCAAAAAGGTGCCCTTTCAGGTCAAAAGCACCTTTTCTGGGAAGGTTGCCCAGCAGCAGCCTGGAGGTACCTAATGCTAGCAGGAGGGCTTTAACACCTCAAGGAGCCGAGTGCTGCACACCTTACAGCCAGGAGAGCTGGCCCCTGAGCTTGCAAGTCCAGCCACCCACAGAGCAAGGACAAGTGAACTTGCCAGGAGCTACACAGCAGGAGAATCAAGGAATAAACCCCCAAGCACAGGGCATAGCACTTCAAAGGGAAAGAAACCCTACCTTATGCTCAGTGCAAGGATCTCAGCTCTGCTCCCACAGACTGTTAGAAGCTGGAGTTGCCTTGCTGTCTTCCTCCTCCTATCTGCCATCCTCCAGCCTGCCCTCTCCCAAAGGTTCTAACAGCTCACAGGTAATGACTTTGGCTTTATTTCACTTCACCTTTAGAAACTTGGGCCCCTGCCTTAGTCTGCAAGGCTATCCTGCACCTGGAAACAACCTCCAAACAGCTGGGTAGAGTCATTACAGATGTGCATCTCTCTAAAACCAAGCCACCATGTTCTTCAGCCGTGTATCCACAGGTGCCCCATCCTCAGTCATCAGCCTTATAACTGCTCCCAGCCCTCCCAGCTGCTGCCCGGGTGGAGGGCTTCCTTCCCCTGTGTGCTTACTCACATTGTGAAACTCAACCCACATCCACAAAAAGAAGAAAAAAACCTAAAATATCTCCTGCTCAGTTCAGGTAGTTCTTTAAACAGCAGTTAATTGGTCCACGGGGAGGAACAAATTTGAAGCTCAAAGTATTGCTGAGGCTGGCACTACGTTTTCAGGTGCTCTGAAGCTGCCAAGGCAGCTGCTCTCTATATCAAGTCAGCCCTGCTTTGCAGTGTGGTGGCACCCACCCCAGCAGGGGGCCACTGAGGCTACTGAATTCAGGCTCATCCTGCAGGGAAGCCAAGCCCACCACGGAGCGTGTGAACTTCATCCTTCCTCAACTGCCCCCAACCAACAGCCACGGGCAGGGGCTGGGCAGCAGGAATCTGTAACACAGACTAATGCACGAGCCTATCTCAGAGCTTTCTGCAGAAATTCCAGCTTTGCCGAATTTGGCTGAGAGTTGGAATTAATTTTGGCAGCTGTTTAGGCAGGGAACCAAGCATCTTTCATACATGTAATTGACTTTTTTATTCATATATATATATATATATATATGGAAAAATAATGAAAAAGTAGCAGCTCTGGCTCTGACTACCTTCCACTCCATGAAACAAAATGATGTGTATTAAACATGGCTCCACAGCAAAGACACAAAGTGATGCCCGTGGGGTGTAACAGTATTTAGATATAAAAAAAAAGATTATAAGGTGTTCAGATCCTGATCCTTGGCTCGGGGAGAATCTTCAACCTTCAGGAACAAAAGCCAAAAACCAAACCTCTGAAGTAAAACTCTGTACGTGTCCCTACCCATGTCCACCCTTTGTCACTGCCCCTTGCGATCGCACAGGACTGTGCCTGGAAGACAGATATCTATAGATGACCTTTCCAGCAACCAGCCCCTCTCTCCCCAGCTCCCATCCTTAAAGCAAATTGTCCTCTTCTTGCTGGAATAAGCAGCTACTTCGAACCCTGTCACCTTCAAGGAGCACAAAGGGCAGCAGCTGGCTGCAGTGCCCAGGCACACCACAGCTTCACCCGTGCCAGTGAGAGAGTAACTTTCATTAAACAAGCAAATATATAAAAAAAAAAAATAGAGATCTATGCCAATTTGCTACTTGAACAACATGGCTCCGTTCCATAAGCACCAGGTGACTTTCAAAGAATCATTTCGGTTGGAAGAGACCCTGGGGATCATCCAGTCCAACCATCAGCCCTACTTTACCAAGTTCTCCCCTACACCAGATCCCTCAACACCACATCTCATCGACTCTGAAACACAGTCAGGGATGGGGACTCCACCACCTCCCTAGGCAGCCCATTCCAGGCTCTGACCACTCTTGCTGGGAAGAATTCTTGCCTCATGACCAGCCTAACCCTACCCTGCTGCAGCTTGAAGCCATTCCCTCTTGTTCTATCACTAATTGCCCGTGAGAAGAGACCAGCACCAACCTCTCTCCAATGTCCTTTCAAACAATTGCAGAGAGTGATGAGGTCTCCCCTCAGCCTCCTCTTCCTCCAACCACACAGTCCCAGCTCCCTCAATGGCTCCTCATCAGATTTATTCTCCAGGCCCTTCCCGAGCTCCATGTCCCTCCTCTGCACTTGCTCCAGCCCCTCCAGATCTCTGTTGTGCTGAGAGAGATCTGTACAGATCCCCTACAGAGAGATCTGTAGGGGCTGGAGCGAGTGCAACCCCTCTTCAAACAGCTTTTCCTGCAAAAACAGGCTCCTTTCATCCTGGAAGTAGCCTCCAGGGATGAGTTGTCTTCACAAGACTGCTCAGGACAGGGGAGGTATGGCAAGGAGATGGGCCACTGTTGGCCACTCTTCCCAGCCCTCTCTCCAGTAGCTGGGAGAACTGCAAAGAACCAAAGGGCAAGTCAAGACAAGGAATTGCTGAAAGGGCCTGGCACCCACACTGGTGGCTTTTGTAAAAATAAAGATTTATGCACATAAATCGGAAAACATAAATAAAATATCACTCTCCTATGAGAATAATGAAAACAAAATTAAAAGGGCAAATAGTTACTAAATGAATATTGTATTTTTCTCTACTTCTCACTACTCTTCAGCAGCAAATGACAAATAACTATGAATCTACTTCACCTTAATGAACTCAACCAGGCCTTTTTAATATTGGGGGACATTAAACATTTACAGTGTTTCAGCCAGACAAATTTAATAAGTCACGCATCAACAAAGATGTGGATACCTTTCCTCCTTCTCCTCCAGGGTTCTCTCTTTCTTTAGATGCTCTGACTCTAGTAAAACCAGCTAAAATCAATATGGGCCAAACCCTACATGCAAGTGCTCCAGTGAGGCATGAATGGGGCAGGGGATGGAACAAAACTCAGGCAGCCAGTAGCACTTCCCAGCTCTGAGGGTTGGGTGTTCTGGTGGGCAGGACTCTGGGAGACGGGCAACTGCATGAGGGGAGCCATGGGGCACCCCTGGGAAAGTCTCTAACTTGGGTTCCTAGGGACTATGACACCAATATAACACACAGAAAACTATTCACCCACATTTAATGTCAGCCGAGCTGCTGCCCACAGGGTGGGGACAGCCCTTCCGCTCATCCCTTCTTTCTCCAGATGCAAGCATCTTGCAAACAGTTAACTCCTCCACCATCCCTTATACTCAGAAGGTACCTCTCAGCCTGACCTCCCACCCCTTTCCTCAAGCCAGGCTGGTATTATCACAGTTCAAACATGACAGGATGGGGGGAGACACTCAAAAGCCTGTGTCCAACAAGCGCTGCTGCCACCAGGCGTGCGGGAAAGGCCTCAGGCACTGGGACCCCGCAGCTCACAGTAGTTTCTTTTCAAGGATTTTTGAGGATTACTCCTAATCCTTTAAAAACCAGTAAGGTCCAGGTGCAGCAGAGCCAAGCTAACCACACGTGTCTCGGCGACCTGCTTTGTTTTCCAGCCCAATTATTCCGCTCCACTACGCTGCCTTCTGGCAAGGTGTCCTTACGGGCAGTACCTAACACCTCTGCTGCCACCACCGGTGGGACGGCTGGCCAGGGAGAGAGTCACCTTAATCCCCCCCCACCAGAAGCTTTGTTTTCTCAAGCACCAATGGCAATTACAAGCAGAAAGGTTTTCCAGCAACAGCACCACCGTGTGAGACTTGGAGATGGCTTCTCTGCTTGCAAGCCGATCGCAGCAGCCTCGCTGGGTTCAGAGCCAGGGTAAGGCCATTTCTATACTGGGGAATAAACTGCTGCCCACCAACCAGCTACTGTGGTTGCATGGGTGGCATCCACAAAAGGCCTTGGCTATACCAGGAAAGGAGTTTGTGCTTTTCTCCATCCCCGTGTTAAACGCACTCCTCTGCCCCTGAGCAGGCAAGAGAGGGGGAGTTTCCAGCCGTGCCAGCTCCCTGCAAACAGGGCACATGGGGGTGCTGGGGCTGGCACAAGCCAACTGGCCACAAAGCCACAGCTCTCCTTGCCTGCCATAAAGGGGACGGTCGTATTTCTCCCCATCTCGGACTGTACACCTGGGAAGAAGCACTCCTCCCTGCCTACAGGGGCTGACATCCCCATTTCTCATTTGCAGAGTCCAGGGGATTGACTGGCACCTTCATCATCAGCTGCTCTCCCACCCTTTAAAATGTCCATGCTAAATAACGTGCCCCCCTGTGGGATCTTCTCTGCTGTGCCTATAGGAGAACTATGTATATCCTCTGTTAATTGGGGAAGCTGAACTGAGTAGTCCACGATTCTGTTCATTGCCATTATCCTTCATTTTTTTGCCTTACACATTTTCAATGCTCGGCGCTGCTTCCTTGCTCCAAGCCCTCCAGCTGGGACACACCAGTATACAAACTGCACTGGGCAGGGCAGAAGCACAGCGTGGGGCCTTCAGCTCACTGCACAAGTGGGATAAGCACCTTGGGAGGGTAATTAAGGCAGGGACACAAGGCCACACAAACGATGCTCTGCCCAATAGGCCCGTGACGGAGCGATAGGTGGGAAAAGAGAGGGGCGCTACAGGATCGCGTGGTGCAGGTCTCCCATCTTCTTCTTCCCACCTACTTCAGCGTGCCCAGCTAAATGCCACTGCTTTCCCACAACTCCACACGCTCTGGGGCACCCCAAGAACATTTTTGTGCCACTACAGTTCCGCAATCAGAGCGGACGTAGGAGATTCACAGCCCTTTAGGTACTCCAGATTTTTGGAAACATGCCCAGACACAAGGACAAATGTCCCCGGCTGGCACTTCTAGTGACACCCCACCCTCGGTTTGGATTCATGGAGACTTGGACCACACACTGCTTCTCCAGTGCATGAAACCCTACCAAGAGGCACTGGGAAAGCAGTGCAGATCGCTTCCATTAGCAGCTGGGCAAGTAATGGGTGGATGTTCTCTGGTTATGGGAGAGAAGACTACTGAGTTTCACCAAACAAAACACCCTTAAAAACACCCTAGAGACACCTATTTTGTATAAAGCTTGCAAAGTTGGGAGGCTGAGGGAGGGAAAGGATTTGGACAGACAGAAGAGAGCACCGCAAAGAGCTGCAGAGCTGAAGGAGGCCTTGCAGGGCGTTTGTCAGGAGATTGTCAGTGCCACAGAGCCCATTGCCAGTCAGGGCAATGCCATGTATAAACTACAACTTTGGCTTGGATATGAATTTTAATAGAGCTGTTAGTACAGCCAATGAATCTAGCAAGAGAATACCAATTTAGGGCCCTGACGGTCTGCTCTATAAGACCGAGTAAATAACTCCGTAAATAACTCAAGTAAATTTCCTGACACTTTATTGAGCACGAGCAAACAAACAAAAAACAAACCCAGAATTACTTCTACAGCCACAGGAAACCAGAGATGGGGGAGCTGCTGGCCCAGAACACTGCACCAGCCACCAGCCACCCGCCTTGTCCGCCACAGGGGTGGGCAGGAGGGAGCTGGTGTTTTACTGGTTTTGGTGGAGTTGGATGCAAGACAAGTGTGTGCAAGGGCACAGGCTGGGCAAGCACCAACTACTCAACTACTGAGGTTTACTCCGTAGTTGTGTAGACACACAAGTCCATGTGTGTCTACAGGCTTGGGGCAGTGTGGCTGGAGCTGCCTGGCAGAAAAGGACCTGGGGGTGCTGGGTGACAAGGGGCTGAACATGAGCCAGCAGTGTGCCCACGTGGCCAAGAAGGCCAAGGGCATCCTGGCTTGTATAAAGAATAGTGCGACCAGCAGGAGTAGGGAGGTGATTGTCCCCCTGTGCTCAGCACTGGAGAGGCCACCCCTTGAGTCTGGTGTCCAGTTCTGGGCAGCTCAGCACAAGAGAGATCTGGAGGGGCTGGAGCGAGTGCAGAGGAGGGACATGGAGCTGGGGAAGGGCCTGGAGAATAAATCTCCTGAGGAACCATTGAGGGAGCTGGGACTGTGTGGTTGGAGGAAGAGGAGGCTGAGGGGAGACCTCATCACTCTCTGCAACTGCTTGAAAAGGACATTGGAAGAGAGGTTGGTGCTGGTCTCTTTTCAAGGGCAATTAGTGATAGAACAAGAGGGAATGGCTTCAAGCTGCAGCAGGGTAGGGTTAGGCTGGACATTGGGAAAGAATTCTTCCCAGCAAGAGTGGTCAGAGCCTGGAATGGGCTGCCCAGGGAGGGGGTGGAGTCCCCATCCCTGACTGTGTTTCAGAGTCGATTGGATGTGGTGTTGAGGGATCTGGTGTAGGGGAGAACTTTGTAGAGCAGGGCTGATGGTTGGACTCTATGATCCCCAGGGTCTCTTCCAATCAAAATGATTCTATGACATTTTGGTAGGACATACCTTGGCTCTTTCAAGGGCTACAGGATGTCTCAAGGAAATTGGTTACATACATCCTGGAGCTCTTGAAAACTTCCAAGAAAATGCCCATTCCTGCCTGCTTCTTCATCCCTGATCCCAATTGACTTTTGAGCACCTGGGGAGATAACACCTCACCAAGGCAGAGCAAGCGAACTGGACAAAAAGCACCTTCGGTGCATGGGTTGGTGTTTTTTCCCACAAAGTTCTCCAGAGCAATGGGAACTCGGAGACTTTCTCCAGGAATAAAGGGAATAAACTCTGGTTTAAGGCTGGGGGGAAAAAAATGGCTGAAATATAGGTTTGCACTGATGTTTTTTCCTGTGTATCAAGGAGAGAAAGAGAGCGTACAATAGCCCACAGACTGTTCCTAGGCGTGCCAAAGGCACAGGGAAGGTCATCCTGTATCCTACATTCTGATCACTTGTGGTTTTTTTTTTGCCTAGATGACGCCTCTGAAGCTCACTGCAATGCAACACTCACTGCTGGTCCCATCCAGGCTAGCAAAGCTCCCTGGCACCGTGTGCTCCAAGATTAAGCGATCTGCTGCTGCCTAGAAACTCCACAGAGAAATACCAGGGCCAAGATCCACCCAAAACCCCAAGAAAGCAGCAGCAGGGAAGCTCAGAGCTTAGTTTTAAAGCCAAGTGCCCCTGACTCAGCACCACTGAGCCTCCTTCCATCCTGGAAGCCAAGCACCGCAGGCAATAATCTCTTCTAGCAACTTGGTGAAGAAACCAGCCATGGCATTGCCTATGTTCACCTCACCTTACTGATCATCTAGCTGTGCATTTGAGCAGCCCATTACCAGATGGCTTTCAGGATTATTTTAAATGTTAGCTTGCATTTCCTTTGAATATTTAAATCTTCATGCTGCTCTGTTTTCCTTTCCTATGCAGTACATTGATTTATGTTGCTAGATACCATATCTCCCTGCCTTGCCAAAAGCATGCATTTGGGAATGATTTCAGGGCTGCTAGTAATATTTTTTCTCTCCTTTTATTTTCTACTTTATTTTTATTAACTTTTTTTTTTTTTTTTGCTGGATATATTGTTAAAATAAAACTGTGTCTTGAAGAAACAAAACCAAACCCCCAAGCCCCTCCTCAGCTCCTTGCCCATCTGCCTCAGACAGGATTTTCAGAGAAGTTAGCTCTGTAGCCATCAGCAGTAGGTATGTACTAACACAACTACCTGAGCTTCCTCTCCCTCAGGAAATTCTTGCTTTTGGCTCACGTGTGGGAATCAGCATGGTCCAAGGTCAGGACTGCTGGTGTCCCATTGTCAGGAGGCAGGAAGTGACTGTGATTTGACTACATGGTCTCTGGTCACTCTTACATTTAACACTGTCTGGCACAGAAGCCACGACCTCTGGTGCCTTTTAGAAGAATCAACAAAGTTCCTTCCCATTCCCTCCACAACTTTACTACTTCTTTGAAACCTTGACTTCTACACTGACCTTGCAACATCCTAATCCATGTTGTCCAGTCCTAGGAGGATTCCACAGACACAACTTCCATCTGCCTTGCCCTATGCAGGCAAAGGCAATCCACCCTGGACTGGGCAGTGGTGGGGTAAGCTGTGTGTGGAGCAGCTCCATTATCTTTGCAAAGGGAAGTCAAAGTAAAGAATTCCTAAAGACACAAGGATTTTAAAACTGGAGAGACGGGTCCAGGAGAGCACGACCTCTGAGCGAGAGAGCTGAGAAACGCTGGTGGAGCAGTGCCAGGGAGGAAGACCAAAGCACCAGCAGAGCATTGTACAGCAGTCCATCTGCCAGCCCTGCAGCCCTTGACTCCACAAGTACACAATGCTGCTAAGGAGGAGAGGCTCACGTTTGACCCACCTGCGCTCAGCTCTTCCCTACCATGCGTCTCTGCTCAACACGGAGGCATACGGTTGCATACCATCCCTCCCAAACACCTTCCCATTTCACCCTGGGTGGCACTGTGGAGGTGGACAACCACGCCAGCTCCCAGACTGGTTGGTAGCCCAGCATCACTCCAGGTGCTGCGGAGGGAGCTCCCCTTCCCCTCAGTACTCCCCCCCTAGGAGGGGAGGAGGTCTTTCGCCTTCAGCATCCTGATAACACACCGTCCATCCCCAACGCAACCGCCAGGCTCAAGTGGAGGATCTGCCCATCAAGGTGAAATGCAGCCTGCGGAGCCAAGCCGATGCAGCCTGAGTGCTCCACATGAATCACAGATGCTGGGGGATATAAAACACCCAGGCAACCCTTCCCAGACTCCTGCCAGCACAGGCTCCCCCTTGCTATATTTCCGAGCCGTTCCACGCTCCGCTAGCAGAGGGGAGAAGTAATTTTACTTCAAGTGTCACCTGTGAAAGTTGCAAATAGTGGGACAGGAATGGATTTGCTTCTTATCTGCAACAAATAGTTAATAAAACCAGGTAGTTGCTCCAGAGAGAACAGTCAGGGAAAGCAGTTTCCTTTCTAAACAACGGAGTGAAGAGTCAGTACTGTGAAACAAGCTTCCTCACGAGGTTTCTGGATGCATTTCTTTTCCCTAATCCGCACAGGCAGCGAGCAAAGATGATGGTGCCCCTTCCTAAACACTTTTTAATAAAGCCCAGAGGAGACCAAACACAGAGGACTCTCTTACACATGGAGCGTTTTCCCGTTATCCATGTTCTTGTGGCGCCGCCTAACTAGATTCAGTTTGGGCTCAAACACGCCTCGCTCGTCACTGTGGGGACAAATAAATCCCACAAAAAAAAAACCCACCTCTATTTCCTTTAGTGTGGAGCTTTGGAGAGCATCGAGGGGAGTAGGGCATAGCAGGCAGGAAGAGCAAGTTGCACTCCTCAGTGCCTCTTTGAGGAGTGCCTTCCACTTCAAATTTATCCAAGGAAGAGATTCCCACTGGGTAACGTTACCACCATAAAAATCAATGCAAATACGTACACTCCATATCAAACTGCATTTCCTTTGCCAAGATGAAGGAGAGAACATTGCCAAAACACAGGTGGGACACTGTAGCTCGGGAAGAACCTCAGCTTCACACCACCAAGGCAGGGAGCCCAAGCCACCACAGGCAAGGCTTGGCCTCCCTTGTCCAAGCATTTCTACAACAGAAAGCTCCAAAGACCGAGTGGAAGGACGGTTAAAGGCAGCTCAGAGCAAGCTTTGTACTCACCAATCCTCAGGGAATGGGGGCTGGCAGCGATCTTCATCAGCCACAGCAGAAGGAGCACCAGAGGCGCCAAGACACGGGGCATCTTCTATAAATCCTCATGGAGCCCTTTGGTGGTCTGGGCATGACATAACTCTGCAGAGAGAGAACACACGCCGCCGTGAGCACCTCAGCCCAAGAACCAGCGACTCAGCAGGATGACACTGCTTCGAGCTTGCCAAACACTTGGGACAACGAGTCTATTTACCAGAGGAGGAGGAGGAAGCTATTTACAGACTATGAATTATTCAGGAATTGGAGACAAACTGGGCAAAGAGCTGCTACCAACAAAATGGAAAAGAAACACAAGGAAAAGTCCAAATATTTCATCTTGGCATTTTTAGCATTTCCACAAAAACAAGTGGAAATCAATATTGAGTCACATCTCTAATTTTTCTTCCTTTCCCCCCCCTCCTCTCCTCCTCTTTATTTTTTTTTCACTCAAAGCAGAATGCAACTTAAAATTTAATACTGACTTCTGGCTTTAGGATAGAACAAAACCCTGACTGTGTTTCAGAGTCGATGAGATGTGGTGTTGAGGGATCTGGTGTAGGGGAGAACTTTGTAGAGTGGGGCTGATGGTTGGACTGGATGATCCCAAGGGTCTCTTCCAACCAAAATGATTCTACAATTCTAAGAACAAGACCTTTTTGTCCCTCTGCCCCCTCTTACAAGGTAACACCACCCCAACACACAGAGGTCTAACTTTCAATGTAGAAACACTGTCCAAATGAAGAGCAGCCAGTGGAGAACCCACAAACCTATTACCAGAACCGATATTGGCCCTGGTTGTCCCACAGCACACTTAAACAAGTTTTTAACAAACACCATTTTAAACAGCTGCACAGAAGGTAGGTTTTACTTTGTAGGAGAAATGGTTGTCCCTCATGTTGACAAAATTATCTCCACAGGCAGCAATGTCCTTAAATGCTGACTTTGAGCATTTCATCTGTTACCTTATCTTTCCTTTCTCCAATTTTCTGGCAAACATTCCCACACTCTTCCATTTGTCTAATTTTAGGGCCAAATACTGAAGTCCTGACACAGGCAAAGTCTTTAATCTGCCTTTGAAGTTACCAGGAGTTTTGTTCGAGAAAGATGAAGCTTTTCACTTGTAATTTTTCAATTCATCTATTTTTAGATTACATTTAGACTTCCTCTGCCCCCTCTCAGCACTCCGCAGAGGGGCTACCCCCTTTTTTTACAGGCAAGGAAGGGAGGCAGAAGAAATACTGAGAGGTGGCCATAGAAACAAAGGCAACGCAGGGGCTGAGCGGGGAGTCCTCACACATCTCCACTCCCTGGGGGTTCATCTCTTTCTGGTTCACCTCTCTCTTGAAAAGCTCCCACCCCCAGCCCTGCCTTCTGTGTCCCAATTCTCTCCAGTTTAGAGAACATCGAGGAACCCCACGCACCCCAAACGTCAGCTGGACATTTCAAGAGCATCCTGATCACAGAAGCTGTGCCTTCAACACAGTTTTAAAAAGCAGAAGTTGCCAAAAAGAAAAACCACTTGGAAATCATTGACCACCTCTGAGAAGGGCAATTTTCCCTTTATTTTTTTACTGGGAGTTTATTGCTCCCCAGAGCAATAACTGGGGAAGAGAAGCCCTAAGAAGTTGAGCACACGGTAGACTGGTTACTCAAGAAGCACTGGCAGAGACAGACTGTGGGGCAAGGTATCACTTGAGCATTTTTGAAGTTATTTCAAGTTATTTCAAAACTTCCTGAGTCATTGACAACCCAGCAGAATGAAGTCAAATTTCCTCCCCTCGGTGGGAGGAAGCCCAGGCTGTGGAGTCACACACAGCCATCTCCTCCCAGCCATCTCCTCCCAGCAGAGCCAGAGATGGAGGCAGGGGGACCTCAAAAGAAGGTCCACCACTCCAAAGCTGCTCCCCTAAGTCTACATTTCCAGCTTTATGTCCCACTTTTTGCACTGCTACCCTTAGGGGTGCTTGCAGTGCAAAAAGCCTCCGGAGCATCCCTTGTCAGGCAATTAACAGCTACATCTCAACGAGGAAAGCATCTGATACAGGACTTGAGATGTGTTTGGCCTTCCTTCCCCTCCACTGCCCGCTCCTGCCTGTGTCACCCTTCCCTTTGCACCCTGGCTGCCCCCAGTCCTTGCCAAGGAGGATGCAGGGACTGATAGCCCATGGAGTATGGCCTGATCCCAAGGAAAGGCAGGACAAATACAGACTTGTCAGCATTTCTCCCCAAAAATGAGGAGGAGTAAGAGAAGCAACCACACACAGAGGGGTCAGAGGCACAAAAAGGAGCCAGGCTTAAGAAGATGCCAGGGCTAAAAAGCAGGTTTCCCTGCCACAGCGCTGGTCTCATTCCTCTGGTAGAGACAGTCAGAGATGACAGTCTTTGGCTACACCACCCTCTTTCTCCTCCATAATGCTGGCCACATCCATCTAGCGTCATCTGGGATGGAGTTTTGAGATCATGCCTTTGTGCAGATAAATACAACGATCTCACCCCTCTGCATCTGCCTCTAAAAGGCAACCACTGCGAGGGAGAAGCAGGACAGGAGCATCACTGTGCCTCTGGACTAGGGCAAGCAAAAGGCAGATGAAACAAACAAACAAACAAAAAACCCCAAACAAACAATATTTTCCAGCCAAAGCAATGGAGGGAAATGCCTGCCTGCCTTTTGAGGAGGATGTTTGGGGTTAACATCCCCGTCCTTCTCTGCCAAAGCGCTATGGGGTCACCAGGCTTAAACCAGCGGTTCTCATTTTAGACTCTGCAAAGACAAATTGTGCAAGGGTAACCGAGTACAGGCAAACAACCAAGGCCTGGGAAAGGGTGCCATGACTGCCAGCTCCGAGGGACAGACCTCAAGGCTACACCTCTCCTGCTTGCAGCCAGCTTTGGTGAAGGATTTGTGAAAGATGCCCTGAGAAGCGGCTGCCTTTGCTTCACCAGCTTAGAGTTAATAGCCCAGCTAAATAATAAGCGCAGGGCACCCGCTGTGCTCTGCTACGTGAGCGGCAGGGTTGTAATTACCTAGAACATGGAGCACAGAGGGTTGCTGCGTTCACCTAATGCATCACCCACCGCTAAGCAAGGCTTCCCAGTCCTTTGAGGTTTGAGCACGAAGCCGGGGAACGGCTGCCAGCAACAGAAATACACCTTGGGGTTCGCCAAGCAGCAGAACTACAGGGGAGCCATAGACTGTCTGGGTTGATGGAGGTGCTTGTAAAATACCCAGGGAGTGCGACACAAGAACACCTCCCCACCGTCACACCTGCGCCACCAAGCAGTGGGAACAGACACCAGAGTTCAAGATGTAGGATGAGAGTTGGAGAGGAACAAAAGAGAGAGAGGATTTTTATTCCTAGCCTAACATCAAGGTTTCAGCTCTCCAAGGAACAAAGGTGTTCCAGTCCTCACGGCTCTCCTCATCTCCCCAGTCCCCAAGTACCTCCCGCCTCCTGCTCTCTGAATTCAGGCACGAAAGGGTGATAAACACAATTCAAACTCCTCACCCTTCATTGTGAAGTAATTTTTGCCTTGCTGAGCTAGCCATCCTCCCAACAGCTTTTGCTTCTTTACAGCTGCAAGGCGCATCTGTCTCTCTCTCATCTCCTCACGAGAAGCCATAAAACACGCTTCTTGCCCAAGTGCAGTAATGAATCACGGGTAGGGCTGGGGTATCGACTCCAGTGCGGCCCAAAAATTCCACACAGAGAGAGGAGGAAAGACGACATTCTTCTTTCATGCAAGACAAAGCAGGAAGCCTTAGAAGCCAAGAAAACACTTAAAGAGAACAAGGGTATTTAGCAACTCGCACTAATTCTTGCGCGTGTGAAGATGACTTATCCCCGCTCAGCCTCCCTGCAGCTGGCGGGGAAATAAATCAAACCAACTTCTTTTACTACAGTTTCTACCAGGAACATGAGAACTTTTGTCAGCCTGTCTATTTACAGCTCTTGCATTAATGATTCCTCTTCATCACACTGGGGGGGTGCGAGGGCAGCAAGCCAGCCCGGTTGATGGGCAGCTGTTTATAGAGCAGCCTGAATATGCTACCCCCAAAAGGACTGGGCTGGCTAGAAAAAGAGTTTCCTAGGTCCTTCAGGGTGGTCTGGGAATTGCTGCATAGCTGGTGGATCATGGACTGGTCTCTGGCTTCTCTCTTTGTACAGCACCAAGTATGAAATTCCATTTCTGTTAAGCCCTTTTTCATCATCAGCTCTGGAAATGCAAGAGAATAAAATAAATCAAAACTGTACTGAATAGTTCTGAGTTCTCTCTGGAGATGCAAGTCTCCAAATACCAAGGAGAATTATGGACGATTTGCTTCTCAGAGGAAGCAACTTGCTTCTGAAACTCCTTATACATTTTTAATGACTGTGTGTGAGATGGTACTCTTCTTTGCTGCTATCGCCGCATCATCCTGGTATTTTGAGGATTTTTGCAGAAAAATCATCTCAGACAGTATAAGCAAAAGCCAAAAGGCAGAATAAAATGCTACATGGCAGAACATAACTCCCACTATTGCCACCCTGATAGCGAAGATACCCCCCACCACCAGCTACCTCTCTGCTCTCCCCTCTTCTTCCCTCTGCCCCAACCTGCCAAGGACACTCAAGAAATCCAGGTGCGCTGCTATTTCTGTCCCCGCTTCCAAAGCTACACCTCCATCCTGCACAATCTGTTTGCCACCTGCCCTGCTGCATCTGGCCCTGGCAAGCTGGGGAGCCCTGGAGATGGGCTGCATCCCAGCAAGGCCCAGCACAGCATCTCCAGCTGCACCGGCACTTGGCTCCACGCTCCTGGAAGGCAGTGCCAGGACCAGGCTTTTCAAGGACCCCAACGCACGCTTTGTCCTCGTGCAACCCCCAGTCACTTCTGCTGCAACAACCCCTACGCCGGCGTCTGCGAGCTCACCGAGAAACTGCAAACACCCTTGGAAAACTGGCAGCATCTGCCATCTTCTCCAGGCAAACGGGAGGCAGACTTTCACCCAAATGCTGCTTTGGAGGTGGGCTTTGGTGTTGATGGCTCTTTCCCCTGCATCACCAGGAGCTTGATGAATGGTGAGAAAAAGCAGCTCGAGCAAAGCTAGAGTAATCCTCACAGCTGAGACAACAAATTTAACAGCTGCAGAGCAGCAAGGAATTCTGAAAAAAAAAACAACCTGTCAGGAAATATCAACAAACAAGTTAACGGAGCCTTTTTCGTTCTCTCGACAAGCACAGAGAGCTATTTCCTTTTGCAAAGGCTTCATCTGCAGAGAGGCTCAAATTTAAATGGAACTGACAAAAGAGGGAAAGAACCTGAGAAACATTCCAACAGGTGACTGTTGCTGGGCNATTGCGAGCCTGCCCCAGGGATACAGAGATGTAAGTTCAATTAAACTGAAAAATCGCTCAGTTTAATGCTACCAACAATATGTTTTCCTCTGCAAAACGCATAATTAGCAGGGGTAAATCATTACCACTAGGTATTGGCGCAGTCAAAACCTCAGTAAGATCAAGACATTGAGAGAAAAACAGAACGAGAAGCTAGAAATACAATAGCAAAGTGGGGTTTTTTGGGTTTGTGTTTTTTTTTCCAAAAGAGACAATAAGATTTTGGATGACACGTAAACTCTTCACGCTGCAAGGCACCGGTTAACTCCTTACGTTTGAGGGTTGGAAGAATCACCCCTTGGGGCAAGCCTCCTTATGCTGCTTCTGGAAGCAGCTCACACTATCAAAAAGAAAAAAAAAAAAAACAGGATACTTAACGATACGAAGCACAGTTCTGTTCCAGTCTAGCAATTTCGATGTTCCTATAAAAACTATGTCTCCTCTTAGATCTCATCAGCTTTAAAGAGCCTGCTTTACTTGCAGCCGCCATGCCTTCCCTCCTCTCGCCTTGTCCTCGCCAGGGATGAACTCATGTGGGGTGAGAGACAGACCGGTGCTATCTCTCCTGCCCAGGTGTCAGTGGGGGGTGGGATAAAAGCACCTCTGACTCTCCCATCACACCACAGTGACAGCCCAGCTCCAGCAAGGGTCAGTCACTTGGCACCAGAGTAGGTGATATTCAAGGGAAGGTGATATTAGTGATAAACACCAGCTCGGCTGATATATAAAAATGGATTTTTTATTATATTTTTTTGGTGTTCTTTTATCTCCCTCTTTTTCTTTTCTCCCTCTCCCCTTCGTGACTTCCAGAAAAAGAAGCAAGAATCTTCAAGGAGAAAAGAATTCTGGAGGCAGTGAAGCAGAAGGACGAACGCATTCCTGACATTTCTCATTCCTGGGGATTATTTTCTTTAACTTTCTCTCTCCACAACCCTTAGTTCTCCCCCTTGTCTCACCCTTCTCAATCCTCCCCCAGGATCAGGCAAAGCCTGACCAACTTTTCCTACCACTGCTCAGATATAAAAGCAACGTGTGCCCATCCTAATGCCTCATACGAGCCACCTGTGGGCTCAGCTCTCCCAAAGTTAGGTTTTCCCCAGCGCTGTCAACCACAGACCTGTGAACATGTGGGGACTTCAGCAGCCACAGTTTCAGGCCAAGTCACAGGGCTTCTCCATTCAATTATTCTCTCCTCCACCGCCTCGTCACACCACCTCTATGGATCCCCCCGGGGTTGGTCAATACTTGAAAGCTTTATCAGCACAGCCAAGTGATTTACGAGCATGAAAACCCCACCTGTCCCACTCAGGGTCCTGTCCACAGAAGTATGTCCAGAAGGGGAAACACAAACCCCTGTCTCCAGCTGAGGTGGCACGGGGAAACTCCTAGGTGAGCAGAATCTCAACTGCTCAACATCTCTCTTCTTGCAAGGAGGCTTGTGATCCAGGCACAAGCCACCCTATGAAACCAGGGACATCAGCTCTTCTGTGGAAAACACCCACCTGCAACGTCCCTGTCTTACAGCAAACATGGAAACTCAGAGCTCCTTTCACCGAAGGGTGTACACAGCCCCAGGGCAAAGCATTCCTCCAAAGCAGGGGGCAGGACAGAAGCTCAGCCCAAATACTGCTTCCTCTGGGCTCATGTATATGCGCACACCAGAAGAAAAAACAAAACCAAAAAACATGGAAAGGGTTATTAAGCCTCAGAAGAGACTGCCCAGGGAAGAGGTTGATTCACCATCCCTGGAGGTATTCAACAGACAGGCTAACATAGTGCTTTGAGATGTGGGTTAGCGGTGGGTTCTTAACAGAGTGAGATTGATGCTTGGACTACATCATCTTAAAGGTCTCTTCCAACCTAGACCATCCCATGATTCTATACTGTGCCAAGGACCCTGTCCAGAATACCCTGCTTTAAGAAACCCTTTCCACAAGGATCTCCTCAACGTGCATGGTGTACCCTTTCACCACAGAAAACAGAGCTGCTCAGAAAACCATCTCCCCCTCCTCGGAAACGGTGATTTTTCCAGTTTTGCCACTCTTTCTCACAGTTTTGTCTTGTTGTGCCAGGTCCTGCACTTGGGCCACACCAACCCCATGGATGGCTACAGGCTTGGGGCAGTGTGGCTGGAGCTGCCTGGCAGAAAAGGACCTGGGGGTGCTGGTCGACAGGCGGCTGAACATGAGCCAGCAGTGTGCCCAGGTGGCCAAGAAGGCCAAGGGCATCCTGGCTTGCATAAAGAATAGTGTGACCAGCAGAAGTAGGGAGGTGATTGTCCCCCTGGACTCAGCACTGGGGAGGCCACACCTGAGTATTGTGTCCAGTTCTGGGCACCTCAACACAAGAGAGATATTGAGGTGCTGGAGTGAGTGCAGAGGGGGGACACGAAGCTGGTGAGAGATCTGGAGAATAAGGCTTATGAGGATCGATTGAGGGAGTTGGGATTGTTTAGTTTAAGGAAGAGGAGGCTGAGGGGAGACCTCATCACTCTCTACAACTGCTTAAAAGGGCATTGGAGAGAGGTTGGTGCTGGTCTCTTCTCACGGGCAATGAGCAACAGAACAAGAGGGAATGGCTGGAAGCTGCAGCAGGGTAGGGTTAGGCTGGACATGAGGCAAGAATTCTTCCCAGCAAGAGTGGTCAGAGCCTGGAATGGGCTGCCCAGGGAGGGGTTGGAGTCCCCATCCCTGACTGTGTTTCAGAGTCGATTAGATGTGGTGTTGAGGGATCTGGTGTAGGGGAGAACTTGTAGAGTAGGGCTGATGGTTGGACTTGATGATCCCATGGGTCTCTTCCAACCTAAATGATTCTATGAAAAAGTATATACATTTTTGGGAACCTGCTTTCAGCCATTTGGCAAACAGCAATTGAACCTTCTTGAAGACACATGGTCTTACAAAATACCAGCTTTTTTTTTTCTTTTGAAGATCTTCAGGTTTTGGGTGGGATTTTCACCCCAACACGAAGACTGATACTTTTCCACAAAATTTCCTTTTATCAAAAATGCTTTGATGGAAAATTTTCAGCACTCTCAGAAGGAAAGAAATCCAAGATGCACTCAGCTCTATTTGCTGTTAGTAAGAATTACTCCTACCACCGAGCCTCTTTACACATGAAGGAAGTTCTAAAATATGAATCGGATCTGTGAACATACCAGAAGTCTAGGGGGAGAGAAAGCTTTTTAAACGCATCAAACCTGATCTCTGGGCTACAGAAAGAAGATTAATCTATTTGTTTCACTTAAACTCTGTGGCAGATTCAAGAGGGAAAAGAAAGGAAAACAAAGAAGCCTTTACCAAATCAACCTGCAAGAAGTGGTTTATGGCCAAAAAGGTAGTTTTGCTTCTTTTTATAGCTGCCAAAACCGTAAGTGAAATAAATAGATTCATCTCCCATCTATCACCCAAAGAACATTTTGATACATGCAAGCTCAAAAACCCTGTACTTTGAGGCAAGGAGGAGGTCATTTATGAACGGCCCAAGATGACGTTTCTAAGACTTGGTTTGGGGCTTTCAATGGAGCAAGACTTTTTGGGCATGTGCACTTGGAAGGCAGTAAAGCACATGCATTTGAAAGGAGGTGGGAAAGAGGACAGACCACCAAGCTGAGCACACACAGGAGAAAGCCCAGGGGTGACAGGCTTGAGATCAGGCAGAGGAGAAGAGGCTGCACGAGAGAGCAAGGAAACCTACCAAACTAAAGGAGGAAAGCAGAGGAGCTGGGAGGTGCAGACACATGGGCCAGTAGAGCTGCACACAACATCCAGGTGCTAAACAGAGCTGCTGGAGCAATGGAGTGACTTGTGGCCAATAGTCTTGCCCGAGGGAATCATAGAATCATATAGGTTGGAAGAGACCCTTGGGATCATCAAGTCCAACCATCAGCCCTACTCTACAAGTTCTCCCCTACACCAGATCCCTCAACACCACATCTAATCTACTCTGAAACACAGTCAGGGATGGGGATTCCACCACTTCCCTGGGCAGCTGATTCCACTGACTGACCACTCTTTCTGTGAAAAACTTTTTCCTAATGTCCAGCCTAACCCTACCCTGCTGCAGCTTGCAGCCATTCCCTCTTGTTCTGTCACTCATTGCCCGTGAGAAGAGACCAGCACCAACCTCTCTACAATGCCCTTTCAAGCAGTATAGAGAGTGATGAGGTCTCCCCTCAGCCTCCTCTTCCTCTTCCTAAACAGTCCCAGCTCCCTCAATCTTTCCTCCTAAGATTTATTCTCCAGGCCCCTCCCCAGCTCCGTGTCCCTCCTCTGCACTCGCTCCAGCCCCTCCAGATCTCTCTTCTGCTGAGGTGCCCAGAACTGGACACCAGACTCAAGGTGTGGCCTCCCCAGTGCTGAGCACAGGGGGACAATCACCTCCCTGCTTCTGCTGGTCACACTCTTTTTTATGCAAGCCAGGATGCCCTTGGCCTTCTTGGCCACCTGGGCACACTGCTGACTCATGTTCAGCCACTTGTCACCCAGCACCCCCAGGTCCTTTTCTGCCAGGCGGCTCCAGCCACACTGCCCCAAGCCTGTAGCCATCCATGGGGTTGGTATGGCCCAAGGGCAGGACCTGGCACTTGGCCTCGTTGAAGACCATGCCATTGACATTGGCCTATTGATCCAATCTATCCAAGTCCCTCTGCAGAGTTTCCCTGCCCTCATGGAGACCAACACTCCCACCCAACTTGATGTCATCTGCAAACTTACTGATAGTGACTTCTATGTCCCTATAGACATCATCAATGAAGATTTTAAAAAGGAAAGGCCCCAATACTGAGCCCTGAGGAACCACTTGTGACCGGCCGCCAGCTGGATTGAACTCCATTGAGCACCACCCTTTGGGATCCTCCTTCCAGCCAGTGCTGGATCCAGCAGAACCAGAGACAGCAGAACCAGAGTCCAAACCAGTAAGGGGTGTCACGTTTACAAGGAATTCACGTGCACGGGAGAAGCTGTTAATCCTGCTCGCTGCATAAGTGACACACAGACGATTTCGAACCAGCAACCTGCCCGTTTGATTAACAGCTTTAGCGCTAAAACAGCTTCCAATTAGAGGCACAGAGCTCCCGTGTTACTGAGATGAAGCAGAGGGCCAGAGGAGAACGGGCAGCTCTGGCATTTCCCCCCCCTTTTTATTGCAACAAGGGGCCAAACCCCACTCCAAGCAGCAGCAGCAGAGAAAGGAGGGGAGTACTGGCCACATGAGAGAAATATTACCCAGGCAAAAGTGTAATTATATCGTGTTTGTTTCGAATAATGAAAAAAATACCCCTGAAGTCCCTCAGTGGGCCAGTGCAGAGGATGAGAGCCTAAAGGAATGAGCTTTTCGTTTAACCCAAATGGAGATGTTTTTAAGAAGAGCTCGCTGGGAAATGAGCCGTCACCTTTCTGGCTCAGCAGGAGCAGCGTCCTCGTAGCGGTGATGGGGAAAGGGCAAGAGAGAGGCAATGTTTGCCAACAGAAGGAAATTTCTCATTAGGCCAGCCGATAGATTACTAGGTGAATCAGACCAGAGAAATCTTCATGTTGCACACTCTTGGCACAAAAAGCTGCTCAGCTTGCCCTCTCCTGAAAAGCACAGAAAGCTCAGTAAGAGACATGGCTCTGCACAGCCTTTGCTCTGCCATCTCTCAGCCTCTTACCATCCTCTTCTCTCTTTCTCACGGCCTTTAATGTCTTTATTCTAAGGCTTGGAGAGTACTTGGCTTAACAGGGAATATCAGCACAGAGTAACTTGTCTGATGACAGAATATGTGCTTTTGAACAAAGCACCCCTCAAGGTTCATAAGCCTCAAGATAACTGCTCTATGGCCGGCTTATCCTTTGCTTCTCAAACATCTGGCCACCTTGCTTCAGATATGGCCATAACATCCACAATTCCTGGACGATTCCAGACTTCTCAAGTGCTTTTGTCCAAGTTATTTACCGCCCCTCCCTTTAGCAAACCAAACACCATCAGCCCTCTTCACTTCCAGAGACCTTACCCTCTGCGAGAGATCTAAGCTCTTCTACACTCAAAGCCAGCAGACATATAGAAAAGTGCTGATGGGATCTGTGTTCCTGAATTCCCCATGAGAACTAGCCTTAGGAAAAGCTGGAAGGGGCTGCCCAGGGAGGTGGTGGAGTCTCCTCTGGAGAGATTCCAAACCCACCTGGAGGCGTTCCTGTGTGACCTGCTCTAGGTGTTCCTGCTCCAGCAGGGGGATTGGACTGGAGGAGCTTTTAAGGTCCCTTCCAACCCCTGAGATTCTGTGAGCCTGCACTTCGCCATCACTGTAAAGAGTTAAGCGTGGGATAAATCTCAAGACACTTCCCAGACCTTCACTTCATTCTTCCTTCAGCTCAACGATTCCCTTCCTCTCTGCAGCGTGATACGAGCAGAAAAAATAACACCACGCTTGTGGATTTTATCCAGGGGTTTGATGTGGAGCAAGCAAAGAGCTTCATTACCAACACACAGGCTGACAAAGGCACAGGACATCGCCTCGGTGTGAAAAACAAATGTATTCACAGAACAAATTCATTCTGACCACCTTGCCTTTCTGTTGCTCCAAGTTAGCTATAATCAGGCTGTCTGTGTCCTGACTTAGCAGCATTCTCAAAACTGCTCCCAGAGCGCTCGTGCTCATCAGCAATATCCAATTTCCAAACCAAGCAAGAACAACCCTTTCCAGAGTTGGCTTTTCAGTCGTTCCCATCACTGGCTTAACATCAATTCCAGTTAAATGAGGAAAGTACAAAGGGACTAAGTTATGCCCATGCTGAGCACTCTGAAAACCCTGATCACATCATTCTCTTCCCGCTATAAGCATAAATTGTCCTCATTAACCAGCCTTAGCCCAGCTCCAGTGTTTGTATCTTGACCTATAATCCATCCAAAACCCAGCACTGTATTCTAATGCAGCCCTTAACCTTAAACTGGAATTCAGAGCCTGTCTGGCCAGGACAGGACTCAGACAACTGACATCCTGGTCCAGACACTTCTGGTTTGGTCTCAGCACCAGAGAAAGAGACATTTAGAGAGCTGTCATTTCAAGACTCTTGGATGTGGCCTCCCCTAATCAGCCTGGACTATGACAGCCAGTTTCCAGACACGTTTCCCAGGGATGCAGCCTCACAAACCTCCGTGTCTCTATGAGTTTCACTCAATAGCAATCTACTAGAGGAGAGAAAGATTCCTTCACAGAGGGAACGGCTGCAAGTTTAACTCAACTCCCATTAGGCACCAAGGAATCCACAAGGGAAAAACATTATGCATGCCCCAAATATAGGGAAAATCATCAATTAGAGCTTACTGAACTCAGCCACGAGGCATAAACTGTACACCAGGCTGCCTTAACTCCCCAGCTCACAGGAACCACTTGGGTTTTCTTCCCCCCTGCCTCTGGGACTCACTTCAGCTCAGATTCTCTTCAAGCAGAGGAAGTTTTGAGCAGCTGTGATACAGCAACAACTCGTTTCGAACCAGTTTTGAGCCCAGCAGGCTTCCAACCGTTCCAGCTGCCCAGTAGCCATCAGCCCAGCTGATTGCTGCTGACTGCCATCAAACGGCAGCCTGGCAGCCTCTGCATCTTCTCCTGCCCCCAAAGGACAAGCTATTAACGCTGAACTCCACATTACTCCTTTCCAAAAGCTGCTTAGATACTGGGGGTGGAAGAGGGGCAAGCACCCAGAGGGAGAGATAACACTGAGCATTTTGAAGGTGAAGGAAGGCAGACCTCCAGCCTGAGCTCTTCCCCCAGTCCCACGTGCAGCACAAACCCATCTTCCTTCCCCTCTGCCTCTCAGCCTGCTTTGCCAGGATTTAAATCACTAACATTAGAATCACAGAATCATTTTGGTTGGAAGAGACCCTTGGGGTCAGAGTCCAACCATCAGCCCTACTCTACAAAGTTCTCCCCTACACCAGATCCCTCAACACCACATCTAATGGACTCTGAAAGGGATGGACCCCCCCCTCCTCAAATGCTGTTGCTTAAAACAACAAATCCTCCCAAGATTAGAGTGAGACGGTGACCCCAGGGTGCAGATCCTGTTATTAACAGAGCAAGGACAGCCTGGTGTGTGCAAATAAACCCTTAAATTAAAAACACAACCAACTGCCATCACCTCATGCGTTGCTGCCCATTACAGGAATAGACCCTGCCCTGAAGACACGTCGCTTTTGGAAGTTGTCTGCTTCCAAATGGCTATTCTACCAGAGCAGCATCTCTGCTGAGACGACACACACCTCAGGAAGGCTATTTCACACCCAGATTCCAGCCATGTCGTCTGCAGGGGCACATGGGGTTTGGGAAGGACTGCAATGTCTCCTGGTGGACACGAGGTCTCCTGGTGGACACAAGCGCCTCGTGGAACCAAGGGCCTGCTGAGCACAGGAGATGCGATTTGGGAGGAGGGTGGTTTGGATGCTAGCAGAACAAGAGAGGAAAGGGTTAACTGCTCAAACTTCTGCAGCAGCACCAGGCAGGAGGCATGGCCAAGTGCAAACTCTTCCAGGAGCAGCTTTAGGGAGGCAATGCAGCAAAGAACGATCGGTGCAGAAAGCCTTAGACACGTCGGGGGGGGTGGGGGGGAGAAATATCCACAAACCCAACCCAAAACCAACCAACCAATATTCTCAGCAACAATTTGCTTGTTACTGCAGTGCTAGAGTAACTCTGGCCCCTGAACAGCCTCAGACCTACCACCCTACAGGACCTCGCCCAACAGCCCTCCCAGGGAGCTGCTCATTAAGGGCTGGACAAATGCAATGTCCATTCAGATCAAGCTTCTCTGTTGAGGTGTCTTCTCCTCCCCTCCCTCACAAGCAGGCGGTATGACTCTGTTGTCACTCCAGCCTCCTAGAAACAGTTTGTTTTTCTAGATAGCTGGTATGGACGTGTATCCCAATGACCCCCAGTTCGGCACCAGTTCACCCACAAGCCATGCAAATTCAATGCTTGCCTGTCCTCCTTTCCTGCCCTGGCTCCTGCCTGCATCTGAGCATCCCCCTTCTCCCATCCCCATGGCTACCAAGGCTGCCTTTTTGCCAGTTATCAGCCAAACACTCGCCACCGCACGCAGGAGAAATGAGTGCTTGCTGTCTGCTGCTGTATAATGCAGTCCCTGGGACTGGATCCCACTGTTCTCCCCATCTTTCCCATTTATCTAAGGTAGTTATGTTTTTCCCACTCCATTTGCCATGAACTTCCTTGGCCTTGTTTATCCCCAGAGCATCCCCGCAACACCATGTGGCTACCCTCCCCAGAGAGATGCATCTCAAAACAGCACATCTGGGGAAGAGAATTTGTTGAAAACACCGAGCATTCAGAGCTTGAAGAGGCCACTTTTCTACCTGAAAGCGAGCAGGCTGGTGACAGAAGAGCATCCAAGTCCCGGGGAATGAATGGCCAGTCTCCAGATACTTGAATTTATGTCAACCTGGAGACTAGACAAAGACACATTAATTCCTGTGCTGCCCAAGGAAGAATTGGATGAGTGACAACTTCAGCATTATTACTTCAATGGACCATCTCCCCCAGGTGCCAGGGAGAAGATGGCTCTTTCTGGCTCTACTGTCCACGATGCCACGAGAGATCCAAACCAACCCCAGCCTGCCATCCTCCCGTTACCAGCCAGGAGCCCTCTTCATCCTACGTGCCTCTTGAAGGCTGATAAAGAAAGCTGCTTGGCAGCACTGAAGTCTTTGCTCTTCCTTCACCCGCCTCCCCGTAGCTCCCTGGCCTTCTCTTATGAGACTGACTGCCACTCATGCAGGAATTGGTCTCAGGGGAGGATGCGGGGCACAGGATTTTCAAATCCCTCTTTTTGAGCTGACAGCAGCCTTTCAGCCCAACAACAGCTCCAAACGCTTGTAAAGAGAGATATTTTTATGAGTGCTCACCCCCTCCAAATCTTTCCAAGCTCCTTTTCTTAGGCACTTTGAAATAATTAAAGTCTTCCATCAAATTATACTGAAGATCTCTATGAAAAGCCTTTAATTTCCATTTGCTTAATGTAACTCCATCCACCAGATGAACTCTGTGGGGGGCTTTTTTGTTTTGGGTTTTTCTTTTTCCGTCTCTTTTTCAATATTTCTCCCATCCTCCTCCCCTCCCCCCGCTCTCCCCATCCCCTCTCCTAAAATATCATGCTGGGAAACTTTAATTTGATTTTAGCCTGACTAGAATTTTGGGCTGTGCTGCATCCTGCCAGCCGATCACAGCTGCAGTGGCAATCCCCAGCTCTCTAACTTCGATGCGTTTCATTTAAGCAGCTCACGGTCAGCAGTGGCAACGTCTGCACGTAGGGTCGGGGTAAAAAGGGGTGTAAAGCCCCTGAGTTAGCAAGAAACTTAAAGGAGGAGCACCAGAGTCTCCCCAGTCCACGGCTGCCCTCCTACAGGCAGGCTCAAACACCAAAAAGCGGCCCAGGCAGGCTCACAGCAGAGAAGTGAAGGTTTCATATTTTATCTAAATAAGGGAGATTGCCAAGCTGACCTTTAGCTCGCAAAATAAACGGCAGGGATTTTCCACAGGGTGGGAATAGCTCATTCCACCCCAGTGTTTTTTTCAGCTGATAAACTCCTTAATGAACAAGAAGTTTCCCCGCCAGAGAGTCAGCGTCCCCTTCCAAGCGACCTCCGGCAGACGATGGACTGAGTGTGACACCGCGCCACAGTGCAGAGCGAAACCACAGGAGCCACCAGCTCAGGATGCCACCAGGGAAGCACCAACAGGCAAGAGGATTTCCTCCCATGTGCTGGGGCCTCTATAGCCCCAACTGAAGGAACCAAGCCTCAGAACAACCCCCTAAAAAAATATATGAACACCGCCCCCCTCCCCGCCCCGATGTCACTATTGCTGTAGCAGTTTAGTCACTTCCAAACCTATTTGCCTTTACACAAACCAAGAGAGCCTGCTCCCCAAACTGTTCAAGGCCACGTGTCTGTGGCACATGGACATCTCAGGAGGGTGAGCTCAGCGGCACTAAGCACGAGGAAGGCGCAGGAGGGATGTGGAGCCCACTCTCTTCTCCCACGCACCGCCGGCTCACGGCGCTCTGGCGGAGGCAAGAGGCGGCCACCTACACAGCCCGGGCTCTCCACAGCGGTGGCAGACTGCCTGGGCAACTGAGAGACACCACTCCTCCCCTGGGGCCAGGAAGAAGCTGAGGGAGCAGAGCCAACGCCTTTGAATGGCACCAGGCGACCTAGGGAAAGCCAAGGCAAAGAGAGGATGAGGAGGGGTTGCTCGCAGAGGTGTTGGTGGGGCTCTCTCTGCCACGACGGCAGCACCAGCTCCTCTCCAGTGCAGCAAGGGTTTCCCAGTTTTTTTAGCTTTCTGCAGGGTCCTGCTCCCACCGGTGCTGATCCACCCCTCCTTGTTGGAAACCCGGCACATTCACCCTGCCACTTGGGTAGAATCATAGAATGGTTAAAAGGGACCCTCCCACCAGACCAGGTTGCTCCAAGCCCCATCCAACCTGGCCTTGAAACCCTCCAGGGATGGGGCAGCCACAGCTTCTCTGGGCAACCAGAGAAGGCTGGGGTCTCACCAGCCTCACAGCAAAGGAGTTCTTCCCCAGATCTCATCTTCATCTCTCCTCTTTCAGCGTAAAACCCTTACCCCTCATCCTATCGCTACAGCAGTAGCCTTCTAGAGAGGAGAGAAACTGAGGCTCGAATCGTTAAACGGTTTGGGTTGGAAGGGATCTCAAAGACCATCTCATTCCAAGCACCCTGCCATGGGCAGGGACACCTCCTGCTAGACCAGGGCAGAATCATAGAATGGTTTGCCTTGGAAGGGACCTTAAATCCAACCAAGAGAGATGCCTCCAGCCCGCTTGCAGAGCTCACGGCAGAGGAGAGGACCGAGAGAGCAGAACCCAGCCTGGGGAATGAGACAAATGCCCAGAGTTAACACTCTTGAGTGCTTGAGCGAGGGTGACACAACCTTAGCTGCAGCTGGAGAGGAGGGAGAGAGCCAGGTACACACTTGGCAGATACCTGGACTGGTGTGAAAACAACTTATCAGGATCCACGCAGTGGGAAAAGAAAAAAGAAAGAAAAATAGAAAAAAAAACCACAAGCTGCAAAAAACAGGCTTTAACTGTTAATAGCTGAGAGCCACAGGGCAAGGAACAGAGACACGGCAGAGATTCACAAAGCTGCTCTGCGCCCTAGGAGAGGAACCAGAGAGGGAGAAAGGAACACAGATGCATTTCAGGAGCAGCCAGCGTGTTGGACTCTCTCACTGATATAATTCAGCCCTTAAACTTGGTTTGACCGTACTAATTTGACGATTATAACCTAGATTACCCCAGAGCCAGAAACAAGAAAAAGGATGTCTCTATGCCTGCAGCCACTTCCTAGCAAAGAACGAGGTGAGACAGCACTGCACACAGAGATGTGACCCTGTGGGGCGCACGGGGCCGTGTCTCAAAACAGCCAGAGGGCTTTTCAGAGCACTGTGGAAGCTCTTGCATCCCTTCAGAAGAAGAAAAGAAAGACAGAAAAAAGCCCTAAAAATTTGCAACACCTCTGCCCAGGCTTTGTGAGCAATTGAAGAGAGTTAAAGCACTGGCATGTGGGCACCCACAGCATCTGCTCAGCAGAAGGAAGAAGATGATGATAAACTCGTGTTTGATTTTGTCACTGCAAGCACATGGCAGATGCTGGGAGACAGGGTTAAGAGCGCCTTGCAGGGTCTCACTGAAGCTACCAGACAAGCAGGGATGTAAGCATGAACTAGAGGGTATAAGCTTGCTGACCCTCCAAATTAGCAGGTCTTGACTTAGGAATCAAAGCACCAGCAAATCCAAGAGCTGGAAAAGGCAACGGTTCCTATGAGGCAAAGCACGACACCGTTCCAGGACACCCAGGTTTCATCCCCACTTCTACTGCTTGGCTAAACTACTTTATCTCTTAATGCATTAATTTTACCACCTGTACCTAGTGAGAATAACGTTGCAGACCTCTTCAGTGAAGGGCTTTTGAGGTCTCAGGATGAAGAGTGTTCTGCAAGACTCATATATCATCATTAGCTCTGGCCAGGAATAACCCGGAGGCTGGAAACCTGGAGCAGCATTTTTCCAGCTGCCTTTGGAATGTGTTTCCCTCCCTCCAACCACAGTAAACCCACCCACCCCCATCCCCTGGCCTACCTGGACCTGGTCATTTATTTGAACTACGCCAGCACTCCAAATGAGATCCCTGAGGCTCCAGACAAAAGCCTTGCACCCAGATACTACGCTCCTGTCACCCAAACCAAGCCCTGCTCCGCACAGCGAACTGAAGCGAGGAGGGGAACCCGAAATACAGCCCAGCCCTCCCAACACAGGGCTGTGCTCACTAGAAGATGCTGCCATTAAGATGCCACAGCTTAGATTTTTAGCTGGCACTCACAGAAAAGACTAATATTTACGATAACAAAAAGATAACATCTTGTAACCCCACCTTCATCTCCATCTGATTTCTTAGGGCTTTCTGTCCTGGGTGCAGCCAGCTCAGCCATTCCTCTTTCCCCTCCACAGTGAGACAGGACGTACAGAAGTCACTCCAAACCCAACAATGGCGATAGTTCATTGTAAACACAATCCAAACAGGTTAGGGAGGACACTTTCCACCTATGGAGATGCTCTCTCTCCCACTAAACAATCGCAGTCACCAGTGATTTACCAGTTCAAGCGATTCTAATGGTTCTCCCGCTGATGGCACAGGACAGGAGACACGGCACTGGTGTCATCAGGTCGCTCTTCTGCCTCAGAGCATCATCCAGAACAGCGCTGGGATGAAGGAAATTAACCACGTGGCAACTAATCTGATTAGTCAGCCGCTGTGCCTACAATTCATTTCTGCCGTGTGTAAATAGAGCATCAAAGCCTGGTGGTAGTGGCTGCTGTCCCACAGCAGGGTTCAGAGAGGACTCTAAGTAGCCCTCTCTGAAGAGCCATGGCCAAATAAACCCCATACTCGCCACCAGCAAGAGTCAGAAGGCAACGTGAGGAGCCGTTCTCAGGCCAGCTTCGTGCGCTGCTGCTCCTCACAAATACCCATCCTTGGTACAACTGTCCATCCTCGCTTTGCAGATGGGAAAACTGAGACCTAAAGAGACAAAACAGTTTGTCCAGAGTCACAAAGGGAGCCTGTGGCCGACAGGGCATTGAACTGAAATCACTGGGTAACACTGAAACGAGCAAATAACACTACAGACAAGATTTCGTGAAACATAGCTGGGGAACTTCTTTCAGTTTTGGACCTCCCAGTATCTGGATTCTTCAGGGGTCCAGGAGGTTCAAAAGAAAAAGAAATATAATCAAAGCACTGTCAGTGCATTTCAACATGGTTTGCATTTGGCAGTACCTGCTCCACCTGCCAACAAGGCAGGTTTGGGCAAGTTCAAAGGGCATCTACTCTCACCTGCCTTCTCTAGATGTCCCATCAAAACATGACCCAGATCTTTGCATGCTAATGGGGAAGAGCCACGAGTTTCACAGTTTCATTCCTAGGTTTCAGCTCTGTATGGGACCAGAAGGGACAAAATTACAGCTCAACAGTCCATGGGGGAATCCACTTCCCAGGAAATCCGCCCCTAGAAATAACAGATGCTTCTCCAAGGATTCCCAGCACGGTTTGGTAGACCCAAGGGGCAGACATTCTTAGACTAACAGCCAGGGAAATTTTGGCAATGTCTCTAAAATTGCCTCGTGGAGTTTTCAGGGTTCACCCATCAGCAATGTCTGACACAGCAACTGAGATTAAAACTGTGTGGGTGGGTACATGTTTGTGCCTGCTAGTGAGCCTGTAAAAGATAACACACACAGCGTGATAGTTTGGTCTAGTGAATTCGAACTCCAGAAATCCAATTTTAGCTCTTGCAACTGCCCTGTTCCCTATCCTTAAATAACTCACTGTCTCGTCTTCCCACTGTTTCCCCCTCTCTGAGAGAGGAATCATTCCCTGTTAAGTTCTCCTTGCCTCGGTACTGCATGGATCTATCCAAATGAGCTTCAAAAGCATCTCTTCAGCTACACCATATGCTTGCCTGGAAGTCCCAACATGGATTAGAAGGTTGCTTGTAAAGACTCCTTACCAACTGCGTGGAGGGAAGACGCCTTCAACCCTTTCCTCCGAGTGCGCAGCAACACGTGCACATGCTGACAAGGTCAAACCTCTCCTTTATAAGGAGATTTGGGAGCTAGAGCCCAGAAGTACCACAGAAAGAAAAAAAGAAATACCAGTATTAGAAAAACCAAGTCGCTCTTCTACACATACACACAGAGGGAACTGGGGCCCTGGGCAACCTGGTCTAGTTGGGGGTGTCCCTGCTGACTGCGGGGAGGTCAGACTAGATGTTGATCCTTGGAGATCCCTTCCAACCTGGACCATTCTATGATTCAAGGCGGAAAACCTATGTGCTTGCAGAACAGGAGCTTGTTCTGCTCCAGCAAAACATTTAAGCCTGCGCTCACCATCAGAGAGGTCACTTCTCTGCCCGGCTTTTCAGGCTCGGCCAACTCTTATGCCAAGAGATGGTGGCGGTGGGGAGGGGACACGACACAGCCGGACGTTTGCCTGGGTGGGAATCGCAGGGATCGACACCAAAATACACCGAAACCACAGCACTGGGTTGACTTCAGCCTGCCCAAGCCTCTGCCAGCACACAAGCAAAAAAGACTTGAGGACAGCCCAAAACGCCCTGGGAAGTTACTGGTCTCCTGAGGCTATATGGAGACGTCTCTCTTCTTCCCCGTCCACCTCCATTTCTATCACCATTTTATTGTGAACATTTGTGGTTTAATTTCCGCCTCCCTCCCCACTCCTTTTTTCTTTTCCAACCCCTCTAAAACCTGGCAGGTCTTAAAATCCCTCTGTATCTTGATGAGAGGAGGGCCGGAACGACTCCTTTGGGGACAATGGATTAGATTCTCCTGCAGTGCGCCTACAAAGTCAAAACCAAATTCTTCCTTTTTATAGGAATTCATTCAGAGCCTATTGATCTGAGCCTTCAGCCTGGTCCTCCCAGTCTCCCAGCCTACATGTTTTTGTGATTGTGGTTTCTAAAGCGACGTTCAGGTCCGTGTCCTTATCTGCTCAGCCAGCCAGCCCCACCACCCCTTCCCTCCTTCACACTCCATGCCCATAGGCTGTGCCCGACTCCATCACAGAAAACACATACAGCTCCATCTTTCAGAATGCCCTTTCCATGTCCCCCCCCCAAAAAATTGTACCTTTGCTCCCCACCAACACCGCTGCAGTCAGCTTTTCAACTAAAAAGCTTCCTTCCAGACACCACTGTAGAAGGGGTGGTAGGGCTGGGGGGTGGATGATGGAGGCTGAAGTTGCCCTCTGGGAGTCATTACAAGCTATTACTAACTGAGCCTAGGGACTCCTTATCACCTGGAGTTACTCTTCTGGAGGCAGCTTTTGCAGTCTGCTAAAGATGTTGTACATGAGAACTCACCCTTATGGATTATGACGGGTTGGAGTTTCTCTGCGCTACCGCAGAAAGAGAAATTTCTATATGTGAATAGTTGCACGAGCAGTCACTTAGGGCTCCTGCCTGACCATTCCTGCTGATGCAGTCCTCAGATCATCCCATCTCATCTCCTTCAAGATCATTGAGCAATGCCATCAGCAATCCTTACCGGCTTTTGAAAGCTGGCAACCAGGCCAATGCATCACAGACACTTCCAGAGCAGAGAAGGATGGCCTCCGGTTGTGCCAGAGGAAGAGGGTTGAGAAATCTCTGATAACAAGCAGCTGAGCAATTCAGGACCTTACATCCCTTCCTTTAAAATGCTTTCTCTTACATTAATCATTAACTAATAATCATTATACAGGAAATTATCATTAACTCCAAGAATAGAGATGGTACCCAAGCCTTGGCAGCTCCTGCACCATCTCCAGGAGGCTCCTGCACCACCTCCTTTTTCCAGCCCACACTCACCCAGCCTCAGCCAACTATCCCTCATCTGTGTTCCCAGATCCAGCAAGTTTTGCTCAGGCCACAGGAGGTTACAGGTTACAACACCAGAAAACACTGCCCAAGCTGTGAAAGTATAACCCTCCCCTTCATGTGTCTCTCCCGCGCTCTGCAAGCCAGGGATAAGCAAGGACACAGCTCCTTGACCCCCAAAAATCTGGGGCCTGCGCACAAGAGGAGAAGGAGGCAGACAGCCAGCTATGCAACAGCGAGCACGAGGCAGCAGTGAGATCACCAAGATGACTGGGAGAAGCAATAGCCCCAGATTTATGTCCAGGTTCGACTGTCTGCTGGAGCAGAAGGTCAGGGGAACAACCCTGCCTGCCAGAGAAGAGGAGCAGTAAATCCTGCTTCCTACCACAGCTGGCCTGGAAATTACAGAAGAAGGATAAAATTGTTCTATTACACCATCCTGAAGGATGACACGGTTTTCCTTGGCACCATCATTCTAAATTTCGGATCCATCTACATGGGGCTACTGCAATCTGTAACTGTACCTTTTGGGCTGCATTACTAATGGAAGATTAATTAGACCCAAACAAGGAAGCTGTTTAAGATGCTGCCGAGCCACAGCAGGTCCAGATCATATCCACAGCCACGGGACACTGCTCCTAAGGTAGGGAGATGGAGCCAAGCAAATCAGGTGGAAGGTGCCCATCAAGAAGCTCGAGGGCCTTAATTTGAGCCTGCTCTCATTCCAGGCAAAGCAGAGAGACGGAGCTGGTTTCATGCAAAGCAGACAAAAAGGGTTAGGGGGTAGCAAAAACTGGGGGGTGGGGGTGGTGGGAAATGTCAGGTTCTGGAGAAAAAAAGGCATTTTGGGTGCTATAAAATATCAAGCACATTTCCATTCATCGCCATTCAGAAAGTCAATAAATACTGAACTTGCAAAGTAGTCATTACTATGGGTTGATCCCCTCCATTCCCTTGTGAGAAACACATCAGAGTTGGGGTTCTTTATCACCAAACCAGTGGGAATGGCAGTGCCAGGTGCTATTAATAAGAGCCTGCCAAAAGCCTGGAGGAACTCAGCCATTCTCACCAGGACTTTTTACCCATTTGCACATTTTAATTTTCATTCATCAAAAGAAAAAGAGAAAGAAAAGAAAATAAGGTTGCAAACACACAGTGTGGATTGATACATAGATGGCTCTCCTCCCTCNCCTCAGGAAGCCCCTGAGACCACGGGAAGAGGTTGGCACCACACCTGCACATAGAGAATGGCTGCAGTGATCCACGTTAAGTTGTGGGGTTCTGCTCCCTGGGCTAGCCAGAATGACAGAATCTCAGGGATTGGAAGGGACCTTGAAAGCTCCTCCAGTCCAATCTCCCTGCTGGAGCAGGAACACCCAGAGCAGGTCACACAGGAACGCCTCCAGGCAGGTTTGGAATCTCTCCAGACAAGGAGACTCCACACCCTCCCTGGGCAGCCTTTTCCAGTGTTCCCTCACCCTCACCCTGAAGAAGTTGTTCCTCATATTCAAGTGGAACCTCCTCTGTTCCAGCTTGCACCCATTGCCCCTTGTCCTATCACTGGACGTCACTGAGAAGAGCCTGGCTCCATCCTCCTGACACTCACCCTTTCCATATTTATAAACATTCATGAGGTCAAGGGCTCAGAAGGGCTAAAAGACTTCAGGCACAGCTTCAAGCTGCCAACTGGTGGTAAGGCTTTGATCCACTGTGTGGTTGTGGACCTGCTGACTTCTCTTGGGCCGTCTGATACTCAAGCCCTTCAACGCCAACGTCCTGCCTTCCCACCTGAAGGGCTTAAGAAGCTTTCTCAGGTCACAACTGCCCTGGACCCTGCAGATTTAGAAGTTCAGCAGATGCCATCCTTCTGTGTGAGCGCATCTAGGCACTGAACTAGATGCATTTCATTATGAATAAACAAATAATCATGTGCCTTTGCACCATAAACAACCCCAGCCAAAGCACAAGCAAAGCAAACACTTCCAATATGTCACTACACAAAAATCACATTAAAAGCAACAATCCCCCAAACCCCATATTAAATGAAGTAACATATGAATACCCATATATCTCCCATTTTTAAGTTCTTTCTGGTTTCTGACCACCCTTGTTGTGCCTCAAGGTTGTCTCTCCAACCTTTCTCTGGTTTAGAGGAAGGAAAGTGGATGGAGCAATGAAAGAAGCAGGACTCTGAGAACTGCAATTTTAACTACCTTCTGTTAAAATTACAAGCCCATTAAAAAAAAAAAAAAACAAAACCAAACCAAACCTGCCACAAACCCCACAGAAACTGGCAACTTTTGACCTCTTTTAGCCTGCAAATTTGCAAACCCAGCAGGAAATTGCTCAGCTGAAACCTCTGCCAGGGCTGCAAGTGGGCTGCAGGCTGGGTGCTCGGTGCCAGCTACGCTGACGCTGGGCATTCCTCTGCCAAAGACAGGTCACTGCCGCAGAGGAAGCCCTGCCCTCTTTAATGCCCTCCTGGAAGCCAAGAGGTTTTGAAATAGGCCCAGGGAAGAAGTGGGGAGGGGGGACAGCAGTCGGACAGCAAGGCTGGGCCAAATCCCCTCAGCCACATCAGTGACCAAGCCCCAGCTCAGCTCTGGAAGGAGATGTGCCTTGGAAGGGCAGATGGGCACGCACGGGGAGATGTGCGTGGGTGCTCCAGAAGTCATGGGTCACAGCAGCCCAGTTAAGACAGCAGTTGCCATGCCAGTACCAGCCGGGGACAGAGGAGAGACAGATCTCGGCTTGTCACACAGATGCACTCGGTGCCTCCAACTGCCTTACAGATTAATCAAAAAGCTTCAGCCTCCAGCCACTGCCAGAGACTTCACAAGAGCAATTTGTCACAATAATTAAAAAAAAAAAAAAGGCATTACAAGGATTCTGGAGACAGCCATCGGTCAAGGAGCAGAGGAGAAGAAAAAGCTTTCCTTGGACCTTCCAACAGGTTCCCTTTTGTTAGTCTTCTCTCTAATAACAGATCGTTTCTACCAACATCAAGAGGAGACAGCTCCAGGAGCCTGTCACATCCCTGGCCCTTCACACCGTCCCTTTTGCTTTTCTTCTTCTCCTTTTCTTTTGCTTTTCTTCTTCTTTTCTTTTCCTCTTCCCGCCTTCCCCCCATTCCCATTCGCTTTGTGCATTTTGTGTCGGCTACCCAGTCAAAAAGGGAAGGCAAAAAGGATTGAGACATAAAAGTTTATTGATTGATTTAAAGTTACGCTTTGAAACAAAGCCCTCTGGATGGAAAAGCTTGTATTTCAACCCGAAAAAAGGGGTGGTGGAACACAGGAAACACACCGCCAAATAAACCACCTCATCTCAGAGCATGCATTTTGTCTTCATTACGCCCCTGAGAAGGTGTTAATATACAACATACAACGTATTAATCACCCCTCTAACTTCCAAATGCGAAATGCATCATTAACATTCATGTTGTTTTCAATTAGTTTCCTGTATGGGAAGGAGGGGAACAAAGATGGGCTTCCCTCACTAAATTTTCTTTCCTTTGCCAAGCTCGGGGATCATAAAAAAGCAGGGTGGGTGCAACTCCCATGCTCCCGACCCGTAGGCAAGGGCCTGCTGACAGCCAGACCCAGAAAGGCTTTTAATTGATGTGGCCATTAGAAAAAGCCAATGCTATGGATAACGCTTTCAGGCAATTTAGAAGTCTAAGTTCCATTTTCAGGAGCGATTCAAGTGATTTTCAAAGGATACCGGTCACCGAAAGAGGCAAACGAGCACCTAGTGGGATTTTGAAGAGCCCCTAAACTAATAAGGCCCCTGATTCCTATTGATACTTTCATGTAAAAAGAAGAGCTTTAAAGCTTTTTTGATCAACGTCTTAGAAGTTCTCCAGTACAGACACGAGCTCTCCTCTGGAGAAAATCCGTTTGTTTATCAAGTTGTGAAACACTCCTCTTTCACAGGCTCTTTTTAAGGGACCCAAGGTTCACAGTCACTCACTCGGGGTGCTCTGCCTTGGTGACTACCTGTCCTTGCAGTCACAGGTGATTCCTGTTCATCAGGAGATGTTACCACTTTAACTTGAGAGAGGATTCAGTCTCTGGGGGCTGACCACTTCTGAAAGGTGATGTGAGCTCCTGACAACTAGAAGGGCAATGCCACCAGTAGCTTAGCTGTGCAGTTTTCCATCTAGCCAGACTCCTCCATGGCTCTTGGCCATTCTTTCAGGAACTCAGCTTCAATGGCCAAGCTGGAGCAGTTCAAAAGAGCTTGATGAAAGAAACAAAACCCCCAAACCAACAAACCCCAAGAAAATCGGTGAACACTGAACTCTTTTGCTAAACCAGCTCCCACTTACAGATCAGCAAGGACCCCTGTGGTTGTCCAGGCCCCCTTCCAAAACTGCCAAGCCATGGGCCTTCTTGAGCTCGTTCCAATTTCAACTAAAGCACATCTTTCAGCAAAAGCATCCAATCGCAATGTAAAGTTGCCGTTCATGGACAATTGACCACAAGCCTTTGGGGAGACATTACAGTTCCTAATTACTCTCACTGTTCAAAAACGTCTGTCTTATTTCTAGGCAGAGTTTCTTGGGCTCCAAGTTACTTGCAAATGGCTCTTACTGTACTTTCTTGGACAAAAAACGAGAGTCACCTTGCCAGGAGGAAGAAAAAACTGGATTTTGTAAAGAGAAAGCCAGACACCCCGAGCCCAGGAGGATGACTCACATTGGAGCTATCACCTCCAGAGGGAACACAGCCCAATTCCTCTACATTGACTTAAGGAGGAGACGAAATGCCTCGGTGAAGGTAAGTGGGATGGATCCAGGGTGAGGGACGTGGTTGAGAGCGTAGCTGTTCCCCCCAAAAACCTAACCCCTAGCCCACAGACACACCACCACTCAGCCTCCACAGCGCCCAGCTGTTAAAGTAGTCCAGTATAAACTCCTTGGCTTAAGATGGGCATTTAAAAGGGTGCACATCCAAAAGGATGCACAGGATCCAGCTCGTGTTCCAGTCACAAAGCCGCAGCCCTGGCTCTGCTGCATCCCAAACTGCCATCCCTACCTGCAGAGGCAGCCTGCACCGGTGACTCAGTACAGAAGGCAAGAAAAATCAGCTGTTGTTCCCCAATGTGAGAAACAATAATCAGAAAAAAACTCCCACAGAGATCAAGGCAAAGACAAATACCGAGCCTTTCCTCATTAACAGGAGTTATATGCATCTTCCTTTAACCGTGGCAACAAATTCCACTTAATCCCCCTCATTATATCACGTGAGCTGCTCAACAAAATTGCCTTTTATGTAAAAGTGACCCGTCTGCCGGTGACAGAGGGAGCTGCCTGCCTGTCGAACACTGGGCACAAGACACCCCCCCCTTCCATGGTCCCCATAGACCCCTAACTAGCCACGGTCCTCCATGGATGGTTCCCATTCCTGCAGGGCACCCCACGGGGGGGGG